>JAGTYA010000826.1:0-17335 GCA_024291935.2 Okapia johnstoni | reverse complement strand
AAGAGACCCTGCCAGGCTCCATTTGGTTGAAAATCACAAGGGGGCTGGAAAGTGCTAGGTGGAAAGTCAGTGGTAGGGGCCATTGTGCCTAGGCCCCACCGCCCCGGTAGGGCTTCCCCAAGCCCGTGAACGTCAAGGAACCCTCCTCAGAGCTAATGCCCCATGTGTGCTCTGTAGCAGAGAGCTCTGGATACTAGGCCTGGTCTGACTAGGAAACTGAGGACTGGAGGCAAACCCATTGTTGTCCCTTCATAACAGGGAACACCTGTTTCGCCAGGGAAGATTGGATAAGCACTCCCTTGGGCTACCTTTTATGACTCTAAGGAAGAGACCCTGCCAGACTACCTTTGGCTGAAAATCACAAGTGGCTGGAAAGTGCTACGTGGAAAGTCAGTGGAAGAGGCCACAGTGCTTAGGCCGGGGAAAGTCAGTGGAAGAGTCCACAGTGCCTAGGTGCCACCGCCGGTGTAGGGCTTCCCCAAGCCAGGGAACCTCAAGGAACACTCCTCAGAGCTATTGCCCCATGTGTGTTCTGTATCAGAGAGCTGTGGAGACTAGGTCTGTTCTGACTGGGAAACTGAGGCCCTGGGATCAGACCCATTGTTGTGGCTTCTTAACAGACAAACACCTCTTGCACCAGGGAAGCTTGAATAAGCACTCCCTTGGGCTACCTTTTATGACTCTAAGAAGAGACCCTGCCAGGCTGCCTTTGGCTGAAAATCACAAGGCGCTGGAAAGTGCTACCTGGAAAGTCAGTGGAAGAAGCCACTGCCTAGGCTCCATCAACCGAGTAGGGCTTCCCCAAGCCAGGGAACCTCAAGGAGCACTCCTAAGATCTATTGCCCACATGGGTGCTCTGTAGCAGAGAGCTCTGGAGACTAGGTCTGTTCTGTCTGGGAAAACTGAGGCCCTGGGAGCAGACCCATTGTTGTGGCTACTTAACAGACAAACACCTCTTGCACCAGGGAAGGTTGAATAAGCACTCCCTTGGGCTACCTTTTATGACTCTAAGAAGAGACCCTGCCAGGCTGCCTTTGGCTGAAAATCACAAGGGGCTGTAAAGTGCTACGTGGAAAGTCAGTGGAAGAAGCCACAGTGCCTAGGTCGCACCACACGGGTAGGGCTTTCCCCAAGCCAGGGAACCTCAAGGAACACTCCTCAGAGCTATTGCCCCATGTGTGTTCTGTATCAGAGAGCTGTGGAGACTAGGTCTGTTCTGACTGGGAAACTGAGGCCCTGGGATCAGACCCATTGTTGTGGCTTCTTAACAGACAAACACCTCTTGCACCAGGGAAGCTTGAATAAGCACTCCCTTGGGCTACCTTTTATGACTCTAAGAAGAGACCCTGCCAGGCTGCCTTTGGCTGAAAATCACAAGGCGCTGGAAAGTGCTACCTGGAAAGTCAGTGGAAGAAGCCACTGCCTAGGCTCCATCAACCGAGTAGGGCTTCCCCAAGCCAGGGAACCTCAAGGAGCACTCCTAAGATCTATTGCCACATGGGTGCTCTGTAGCAGAGAGCTCTGGAGACTAGGTCTGTTCTGTCTGGGAATCTGAGGCCCTGGGAGCAGACCCATTGTTGTGGCTACTTAACAGACAAACACCTCTTGCACCAGGGAAGGTTGAATAAGCACTCCCTTGGGCTACCTTTTATGACTCTAAGAAGAGACCCTGCCAGGCTGCCTTTGGCTGAAAATCACAAGGGGCTGTAAAGTGCTACGTGGAAAGTCAGTGGAAGAAGCCACAGTGCCTAGGTCGCACCACACGGGTAGGGCTTCCCCAAGCCAGGGAACCTCAGGAAACACTCCTCAGAGCTATTGCCCCATGTGTGCTCTGTAGCAGAGAGCTCTGGAGACTAGGTCTGTTCTGACGGGGAAACTGAGGCCCTGGAGCAGACCCATTGTTGTGGCTTCTTAACAGACAAAAACCACTTGTACCAGGGAAGCCTTAATAAGCACCCCCTTGGGCTTCCTTTTTTGACTCTAAGGGAGAGAGCCTGCAAGGCTGCATCTGGCTGAAAATCACAAGGGGCTGGGAAGTGATACCTGGAAAGTCAGTGAAAGAGGCCACAGTGCCTAGGCTCCAAAGCCCAGGTAAGGCTTCGACAGTGCCCTGGAACGTGAAGGCACCCTCCACAGCGCTTTTTCCCCATGTCTGCTCTGTAGCAGAGAGCTCTGGAGACTAGGTCTGTTCTGACTGGGAAACTGAGGCCCTGGGAGCAGAGCCATTGTTCTGGCGTCTTCACAGCCAAACACCTCTTGCACCAGGGAAGACTGAATAAGCAGTCCCTTGGGCTACCTTTTTTGACTCTAAGGAAGAGAACCTGCAAGGCTGCATCTGGCTGAAAATCACAAGGGGCTGGGAAGTGATACCTGGAAAGTCAGTGGAAGAGTCCACAGTGCCTAGGCCCTACCACCCGGGTAGGGCTTCCCCAAGCCAGTGAACCTCAAGGAACACTCCTCAGAGCTATTGCCCCATGTGTGCTCTGTAACAGTGAGCTCTGGAGACTAGGTATGTTCTGACTGGGAAACTGAATCCCTGGGAGCAGACCCATTGTTGTGGCTTCTTAACAGACAAACACCTCTTGCACCAGGGGAGCCTGAGTAAGCACTTCCTTGGGCTACCATTTATGACTCTAAGGAAGAGACCCTACCAGGCTGCCTTTAACTGAAAATCACAAGCGGCTGGAAAGTGCTACCTGGAAAGTCAGTGGAAGAGGCCACAGTGCCTAGGCCCCACCGCCCGGGTAGGGCTTCCCCAAGCCAGGGAACCTCAAGGAACACTCCTCAGAGCTATTGCCCCATGTGTGCTCTGTAGCAGAGAGCTCTGGAGACTAGGTCTGTTCTGACTGGGAAACTGAGGCCCTGGGATCAGACCCATTGTTGTGGCTTCTTAACAGACAAACACCTCTTGCACCAGGGAAGCTTGAATAAGCACTCCCTTGGGCTACCTTTTATGACTCTAAGAAGAGACCCTGCCAGGCTGCCTTGGCTGAAAATCACAAGGGCTGGAAAGTGCTACCTGGAAAGTCAGTGGAAGAGGCCACAGTGCCTAGGCCCCACCGCCCGGGTAGGGCTTCCCCAAGCCAGGGAACCTCAAGGAACACTCCTCAGAGCTATTGCCCCATGTGTGCTCTGTAGCAGAGAGCTCTGGAGACTAGGTCTGTTCTGACTGGGAAAACTGAGGCCCTGAAGCAGACCCATTGTTGTGGCTTCTTAACAGACAAACACCTCTTGGACCAGGGAAGCCTGAATAAGCACTCCCTTGGGCTACCTTTTATGACTCTAAGGAAGAGACCCTGCCAGGCTGCCTTTGGCTGAAAATCACAAGGGGCTGGAAAGTGCTACCTGGAAAGTCAGTGGAAGAGGCCACAGTGCCTAGGCCCACCGCCCGGGTAGGGCTTCCCCAAAGCCAGGGAACCTCAAGGAACACTCCTCAGAGCTATTGCCCCATGTGTGCTCTGTAGCAGAGAGCTCTGGAGACTACTAGGTCTGTTCTGACTGGGAAACTGAGGCCCTGGGGGAAGCAGACCCATTTGCTTGTGGCTTCTTAACAGACAAACACCTCTTGCACCAGGGAAGCTTGAATAAGCACTCCCTTGGGCTACCTTTTATGACTCTAAGGAGAGAGAGACCCTGCCAGGCTGCCTTTGGCTGAAAATCACAAGGGGCTGGAAAGTGCTACCTGGAAAGTCAGTGGAAGAAGCCACAGTGCCTAGGCCCCACCACCCCCGGTAGGGCTTCCCCAAGCCAGGGAACCTCAAGGAACTCTTCTTAGATGTATTGCCACATGTGTGCTCTGTAGCAGAGAGGTCTGGAGACTAGGTCTGTTCTGACTGGGAAACTGAGGCGCTGGAGCAGACCCATTGTTGTGGCTACTTAACAGACAAACACCTCTTGCACCAGGGATGTCTGAATAAGGACTCCCTTGGGCTATCTTTTATGACTCTAAGGAAGAGACCCTGCCAGGCTCCATTTGGGTGAAAAGCACAAGGGGCTGGAAAGTGCTAGCTGGAAATTCAGTGGTAGGGGCCATTGTGCCTAGGCCCCACCGCCCCGGTAGGGCTTCCCCAAGCCCGTGAACGTCAAGGCACCCTCCTCAGAGCTAATGGCCCATGTGTGCTCTGTAGCATAGAGCTCTGGATACTAGGCTTGGTCTGACTAGGAAACTGAGACATGGAGGCAAACCTATTGTTGTCCATTCATAACAGCAAACACCTGTTTCGCCAGGGAAATTGGATAAGCACTCCCTTGGGCTACCTTTTATGACTCTAAGGAAGAGACCCTGTCAGGCTGTCTTTGGCTGAAAATCACAAAGGGCTGGAAAGTGCTCCCTGGAAAGTCAGTGGAAGAGGCCACAGTGCCTAGGGCCCACCGCCCGGGTAGGGCTTCCCCAAGCCGGGAAACCTAAAGGAACACTCCTCAGAGCTATTGCCCCATGTGTCCTCTGTAGCAGAAAGCTCTGGAGACTACTAGGTCTGTTCTGACTGGGAAACTGAGACTCTGGGAGCAGACCCATTGTTGTGCTTTCTTAACACACAAACACCTCTTGCACCAGGGAAGCTTGAATAAGCACTCCCTTGGGTTACCTTTTTATGACTCTAAGGAAGAGACCCTGCCAGGCTGCCTTTGGCTGAAAATCACAAGGGGCTGGAAAGTGCTACCTGGAAAGTCAGTGGAAGAGATCACAGTGCCTAGGTGCCATCGCCGGGGTAGCGCTTCCCCAAGCCAGGGAACCTCAAGGAACACTCCTCAGAGCTATTGCCCCATGTGTGCTCTGTAGCAGAGGGCTCTGAGGGCTACTACTAGGTCTGTTTTGACTAGAAACCGAGGACCTCGGAACTGGCCCATGGCTGTGGCTTCTTAACAGATAAACACCTCTTGTACCAGGGAAGCTTGAATAAGCACTCCCTTGGGCTACCTTTTATGACTCTAAGGAAGAGAGACCCTGCCAGGCTGCCTGTGGCTGAAAATCACAAGGGGTGGAATGTGCTACCTGAAAAGTCAGTGGAAGGGATCACAGTGCCTAGGCCCCACCGCCCAGTAGGGCTTCCCCAAGCCAGGGAATCTCACGGAAGACTCCTCAGAGATATTGCCCCATGTGTGCTCTGTAGTAGTGAGCTCTGGAGACTAGGTCTGTTCTAACTGGGAAACTGAGGCGCTGGAGCAGACCCTTTGTTGTGGCTACTTAACAGACAAACACTTCTTGCACCAGGGATGTCTGAATAAGCACTCCCTTGGGCTATATTTTATGACTCTAAGGAAGAGACCCTGCCAGGCTCCATTTGGTTGAAAAGCACAAGGGCATGGAAAGTGCTAGCTGGAAAGTCGGTGGTAGGGGCCATTGTGCCTAGGCCCCACCGCCCCGGTAGGGCTTCCCAAAGCCCGTGAACGTCAAGGCACCCTCCTCAGAGCTAATGCCCCATGTGTGCTCTGTAGCAGAGAGCTCTGGATACTAGGCTTGGTCTGACTAGGAAACTGAGGCCTGGAGGCAAACCCATTGTTGTCTCTTCATAACAGCAAACACCTGTTTCACAAGGGAAGATTGGATAAGCACTCCCTTGGGCTACCTTTTATGACTCTAAGGAAGAGATCCTGCCAGGCTGTCTTTGGCTGAAAATCACAAGGGGCTGGAAAGTGCTACCTGGAAAGTCAGTGGAAGAGGCCACAGTGTCTAGGCCCCACCGCCCGGTTAGGGCTTCCACAAGCCAGGGAACATCAAGTAACACTCCTCAGAGCTATTGCCCCATGTGTGCTCTGTAGCAGAAAGCTCTGGAGACTACTAGGTCTGTTCTGACTGGGAAAATGTGACCCTGGGAGCAGACCCATTGTTGTGCCTTCTTAACAGACAAACACCTCTTGCACCAGGGAAGCTTGAATAAGCACTCCCTTGGGTTACTTTTTATGACTCCAACGAAGAGACACTGCCAGGCTGCCTTTTTGCTGAAATCACAAGGGGCTGGAAAGTGCTACCTGGAAAGTCAGTGGAAGAGATCACAGTGCTTAGGTGCCAGCGCCGGGGTAGGACCCCAAGCCAGGGAACCTCAAGGAACACTCCTCAGAGCTATTGCCCCATGTGTGCTCTGTATCAGAGAGCTGTGGAGAGACTAGGTCTGTTCTGACTGGGAAACTGAGGCCGTGGGATCAGACCCATTGTTGTGGCTTCTTAAAAGACAAACAACACTCTTGCACCAGGGAAGCTTGAATAAGCACTCCCTTGGGCTACCTTTTATGACTCTAAGAAGAGACCCTGCCAGGCTGCCTTTGGCTGAAAATCACAAGGGGCTGGAAAGTGCTACGTGGAAAGTCAGTGGAAGAAGCCACTGCCTAGGCTCCACCAACCGGGTAGGGCTTCCCCAAGCCAGGGAACCTCAAGGAACACTCCTAAGTTCTATTGCCACATGTGTGCTCTGTAGCAGAGAGCTCTGGAGACTAGGTCTGTTCTCTGTTCTGACTGGGAAACTGAGGCCCTGGGAGCAGAGCCATTGTTCTGGCGTCTTCACAGCCAAACACCTCTTGCACCAGGGAAGCCTGAATAAGCAGTCCCTTGGGCTACCTTTTTTGACTCTAAGGAAGAGACCCTGCAAGGCTGCATCTGGCTGAAAATCACAAGGGGCTGGGAAGTGATACCTGGAAAGTCAGTTAAAGAGGCCACAGTGCCTAGGCTCCAAAGCCCAGGTAAGGCTTCGACAGTGCCCTGGAACGTGAAGGCATCCTCCAGAGCGCTTTTTCCCCATGTCTGCTCTGTAGCAGAGAGCTCTGGAGACTAGGTCTGTTCTGACTGGGAAAAACTGAGGCCCTGGGAGCAGAGCCATTGTTCTGGCGTCTTCACAGCCAAACACCACTTGCACCAGGGAAGACTGAATAAGCAGTCCCTTGGGCTACCTTTTTTTTGACTCTAAGGAAGAGAACCTGCAAGGCTGCATCTGGCTGAAAAAAAATCACAAGGGGCTGGGAAGTGATACCTGGAAAGTCAGTGGAAGAGTCCACAGTGCCTAGGCCCTACCACCCGGGTAGGGCTTCCCCAAGCCAGTGAACCTCAAGGAACACTCCTCAGAGCTATTGCCCCATGTGTGCTCTGTAACAGTGAGCTCTGGAGACTAGGTATGTTCTGACTGGGAAACTGAATCCCTGGGAGCAGACCCATTGTTGTGGCTTCTTAACAGACAAACACCTCTTGCACCAGGGGAGCCTGAGTAAGCACTTCCTTGGGCTACCATTTATGACTCTAAGGAAGAGACCCTACCAGGCTGCCTTTAACTGAAAATCACAAGCGGCTGGAAAGTGCTACCTGGAAAGTCAGTGGAAGAGGCCACAGTGCCTAGGCCCCACCGCCCGGGTAGGGCTTCCCCCAGCCAGGGAACCTCAAGGAACACTCCTCAGAGCAATTGCTGCGTGTGTGCTCGATAGCAGAGAGCTCCGGAGACTAGGTCTGTTCTGACTGACTCTAAAACTGAGGGCCTGGGAGCAGACCTATTGTTGTGGCTTCTTAACAAACAACTCTTGTACCAGGGAAACCTGAATAAGCACTCCCTTGGGCTACCTTTTATGATTCTAAGGAAGAGACACTGCCAGGCTGCAATTGGCTGAAAATCACAAGGGCCTGGAAAGTTCTACCTGGAAAGTCAGTGGAAGAGGCCACAGTGCCTAGGCCCCCCACCGCCCCACCGGTTAGGGCTTCCCCAAGCCAGGGAACCTCAAGGAACACTCCTCAGAGCTATTGCCCCATGTGTGCTCTGTAGCAGAGAGCTCTGGAGACTAGGTCTGTTCTGACGGGGAAACTCAGGCCCTGGGAGCAGACCCATTGTTGTGACTTCTTTAACAGACAAACACCTCTTGTACCAGGGAAGCCTTAATAAGCACTCCCTTGGGCTACGTTTTATGACTCTAAGGAACAGTCCCTGCCAGGCTGCCTTTGGCCTTTGGCTGAAAATCACAAGGGGCTGGAAAGTGCTACCTGGAAAGTCAGTGGAACAGGCCACTGTGCCTAGGCCCCACCGCCCGGGTAGGGATTCCCCAAGCCGGGCAAACTCAAGGAACACTCCTCAGAGCTATTGCCCCGTGTGTGCTCTGTAGCAGAGAGCTCTGGAGACTACTAGGGCTGTTCTGACTAGGAAACTGAGTCCCTGGAAGCAGACCAATTGCTGTGGATTCTTAACGGACAAACACCTCTTGTACCAGGGAAGCCTGAATAAGCACTCCCTTGGGCTACCTTTTATGACTCTAAGGAAGAGACCCTGCCAGGCTGCCTTTAGCTGAAAATCACAAGGGGCTGGAAAGTACTACCTGGAAAGTCCGTGGAAGAGGCCACAGTGCCTAGGCCCTACTGCCCGTGTAGGGCTTCCTCAAGACAGGGAACCTCAAGGAACACTCTTCATAGCTATTGACCGATGTGTGCTCTGTAACAGTGAGCTCTGGAGACTAGGTATGTTCTGACTGACTGGGAAACTCAGGCCCTGAAGCAGACGCATTGTTGTGGCTTCTTAACAGACAAACACCTCTTGGGACCAGGGAGGCCTGAATAAGCACTCCCTTGGGCTACCTTTTATGACTCTAAGGAAGAAACCCTGCCAGGCTGCCTTTGGCTGAAAATCACAAGGGGCTGGAAAGTGCTACCTGGAAAGTCAGTGGAAGAGGCCACAGTGCCTAGGCCCCACCGCCCGGGTAGGGCTTCCCCAAACCGGGGAACCTCAAGGAACACTCCTCAGAGCTATTGCCCCAGGTGTGCTCTGTAGAAGAGGGCTCTGGATACTACTAGGTCTGTTCTGACTGGAAACAGAGGACCTCGGAACTGACCCATTGCTATGGCTTCTTAACAGACAAACAGCTCTTGCAGCAGGGAAGCCTGAATAAGCACTCCTTTGGGCTACCTTTTATGAGTCTAAGGAAGAGAACCAGCCAGGCTGCCTTTGGCTGAAAGTCACAAAGGGCTGGAAAGTGCGACCTGGAAAGTCAGTGGAAGAGGCCACAGTGCCTAAGCCCCACCGCCCGGGTAGGGCTTCCCCAAGCCGGGGAACCTCAAGGAACACTCCTCAGAGCTATTGCCCCATGTGTGCTCTGTAGCAGAGACCTCTGGAGACTAGGTCTGTTCTGACTGGGAAACTGAGGCGCTGGGGGCAGACCCATTGTTGTGGTTACTTAACAGACAAAAACCTTTTGCACCAGGGAAGTCTGAATAAGCACTCCCTTGGGCTATCTTTTATGACTATAAGGAAAAGACCCTGCCAGGCTCCATTTGGTTGAAAAGCACAAGGGGCTGGAAAGTGCTAGCTGGAAAGTCAGTGGTAGGGGCCATTGTGCCTAGGCCCCACCGCCCCGGTAGGGCTTCCCCAAGCCCGTGAACGTCAAGGCACCCTCCTCAGAGCTAATGCCCCATGTGTGCTCTGTAGCAGAGAGCTCTGGAGATTACTAAGGCTGTTCTGACTGGGAAACTGAGGCCCTGGAAGCAGACCCATTGCTGTGGCTTCTTAACAGACAAACACTTCTTCAACCAGGGAAGCTTGAATAAGCACTCCCTTGGGTTACCTGTTATGTCTCTAAGGAAGAGACCCTGCCAGGCTGCCTTTGGCTGAAAATCAGAAGTGGCTGGAGAGTTCTACCAGGAAAGTCAGTGGAAGAGGAACACAGTGCCTAGGTCCCACCGCCCCCGCCCGGCTTCCCCAAGCCAGGGAACCTCAAGGAACACTCCTCAGAGCTATTGCCCCATATGTGCTCTGTAGCAGAGAGCTCTAGAGCTAGAGCTAGGTCTGTTCTGACTGGGAAAACTCAGGGCCTGGGAGCAGACCCATTATTGTGGCTTCTTAACAGCCAAACACCTATTGCACCAGGGAAGCCTGAATATGCACTCCCTTGGGCTACCTTTTATGACTCTAAGGAAGAGACCCTGCCAGGCTGTCTTTGGCTGAAAATCACAAGGGGCTGGAAAAGTGCTACCTGGAAAGTCAGTGGAAGAGGCCACAGTGCCTAGGGCCCACCGACAGGGTAGGGCTTCCCCAATCCAGGGAACCTAAAGGAACACTCCTCAGAGCTATTGCCCCATGTGTCCTCTGTAGCAGAGAGCTCTGGAGACTACTAGGTCTGTTCTGACTGGGAAACTGAGACCCTTGGAGCAGACCCATTGTTGTGCCTTCTTAACACACAAACACCTCTTGCACCAGCGAAGCTTGAATAAGCACTCCCTTGGGTTACCTTTTATGACTCTAAGGAAGAGACCCTGCCAGGCTGCCTTTGGCTGAAAATCACAAGGGGCTGGAAAGTGCTACGTGGAAAGTCAGTGGAAGAGATCACAGTGCCTAGGTGCTATCGCCAGGGTAGGGCTTCCCCAAGCCAGGGAACCTCAAGGAACACTCCTCAGAGCTATTGCCTCATGTGTGCTCTGTAGCAGAGAGCTCTGGAGACTAGGTCTGTTCTGACTGGGAATCTCTGAGACCCTGGGAGCAGACCCATTGTTGTGGCTTCTTAACAGACAAACACCTCTTGCACCAGGGAAGCTTGAATAAGCACTTCCTTGGGCTACCTTTTATGACTCTACGAAAGAGACCCTGCCAGGCTGCCTTTGGCTGAAAATCACAAGGGGCTGGAAAGTGCTACCTGGAAAGTCAGTGGAAGAGGCCACAGTGCCTAGGCCCTACCGCCCCGCCCGGGTAGGGCTTACCCAAGCCAGGGAACCTCAAGAAACACTCCTCAGATCTATTGCTCCATGTGTGCTCTGTATCAGAGGGCTCTGGAGACTACTAGGTCTGTTCTGACTGGAAACTGAGGACCTCGGAACTGACCCATTGTCTTGCCTTCTTAGCAGACAAACACCGCTTGCACCAGGGAAGCTTTAATAAGCACTCCTTTGGGCTACCTTTTATGACTCTAAGGAAGAGACCCTGCCAGGCTGTCTTTGGCTGAAAATTACAAGGGGCTGGAAAGTGCTACCTGGAAAGTCAGTGGAAGAGGCCACAGTGCCTAGGCCCCACCGCCCGGGTAGGGTTTTTCCCCAAGCCAGGGAACCTCATGGAACACTCCTCAGAGCTAGTGACCCATGTGTGCTCTGTAGCAGAGGACTCTGGAGACTACTAGGTCTTTTCTGACTGGAAACTGAGGCCCTCGGAACAGACCCATTGCTGTGGCTTCTTAACAGACAAACACCTTTGCACCAGGGAAGCTTGAATAAGCACTCCCTTGGGCTACCTTTTATGGCTCTGAGGAAGAGACCCTGCCCTGCCAGGCTGTCTTTGGCTGAAAATTACAAGGGGCTGGAAAGTGCTACCTGGAAAGTCAGTGGAAGAGGCCACTGTGCCTAGGCCCCACCGCCCGGGTAGAGCTTCCCCCAGCCAGGGAACATCAAGGAACACTCCTCAGAGCTATTGCCCCATGTGTGCTCTGTGGCAGCCAGCTCTGGAGACTAATAGGTCTGTTAATAGGTCTGTTCTGACTGGGAAACGGAGAGCCCTGGAAGCAGACACATTGTTGTGGCTTCTTAACAGACAAACACCTCTTACACCAGGGAAGCCTGAATAAGCACTCCTTTGGGCTACCTTGTATGACTCTAAGGAAGAGAATCTGCCAGGCTGCCTTTGGCTGAAAATCACAAGGGGCTTGAAAGTGCTACCTGGAAAGTCAGTGGAAGAGCCCACAGTGCCTAGGCCCAACCGCCCGGGTAGGGCTTCCCCAAGCCGGGGAACCTCAAGGAACACTCCTCATAGCTATTGCCCCATGTGTGCTCTGTAGCAGAGAGCTCTGGAGACTAGGTCTAGTCTGTTCTGACTGGGAAACTGAGGCGCTGGGAGCAGACCCATTGTTGTGGCTACTTAACAGACAAACACCTCTTTCACCAGGGAAGTCTGAATAAGCACTCCCTTGGGCTATCTTTTAAGACTCTAAGGAAAAGACCCTGCCAGGCTCCATTTGGTTGAAAAGCACAAGGGGCTGGAAAGTGCTAGCTGGAAAGTCAGTGGTAGGAGCCATTGTGCCTAGGCCCCACCACCCCGGTAGGGCTTCCCCAAGCCCGTGAACGTCAAGGCACCCTCCTCAGAGCTAATGCCCCATGTGTGCTCGGTAGCAGAGAGCTCTGGATACTAGGTCTGGTCTGACAAGGAAACTGAGGGCTGGAGGCAAACCCATTGTTGTCCCTTCATAACAGCAAACACCTGTTTTGCCAGGAAGATTGGATAAACACTCCCTTGGGCTTCCTTTTATGACTCTAAGGAAGAGACCCTGCCAGGCTGCCTTTGGCTGAAAATCACAAGGGGCTGGAAAGTGTTACCTGGAATGTCAGTGGAAGAGATCACAGTGCCTAGGTGCCACCGCATGGGTAGGGCTTCCCCAAGCCAGGGAACCTCAAGGAACACTCCTCAGAGCTATTGCCCCATGTATGATTTGTATCAGAGAGCTGTGGAGACTAGGTCTGTTCTGACTGGGAAATTGAGGCCCTGGGATCAGACCCATTGTTGTGGCTTCTTAACAGACAAACACCTCTTTCACCAGGGAAGCTTGAATAAGCACTCCCTTGGGCTACTTTTTATGACTTTAAGAAGAGACCCTTCCAGGCTGCCGTTGGCTGAAAATCACAAGGGGCTGGAAAGTGCTACGTGGAAAGTCAGTGGAAGAAGCCACAGTGCCGAGGCCCCACCACCCGAGTAGGGCTTCCCCAAGCCAGGGAACCTCAAGGAACTCTTCTTAGATGTATTGCCACATGTGTGCTCTGTAGCAGAGAGGTCTGGAGACTAGGTCTGTTCTGACTGGGAAACTGAGGCGCTGGAGCAGACCCATTGTTGTGGCTACTTAACAGACAAACACCTCTTGCACCAGGGATGTTTGAATAAGGACTCCCTTGGGCTATCTTTTATGACTTTAAGGAAGAGACCCTGCCAGGCTCCATTTGGGTGAAAAGCACAAGGGGCTGGAAAGTGCTAGCTGGAAATTCAGTGGTAGGGGCCTTTGTGCCTAGGCCCCACCGCCCCGGTAGGGCTTCGCCAAGCCCGTGAACGTCAAGGCACCCTCCTCAGAGCTAATGCCCCATGTGTGCTCTGTAGCAGAGAGCTCTGGATACTAGGCTTGGTCTGACTAGGAAACTGAGACATGGAGGCAAACCTATTGTTGTCCATTCATAACAGCAAACACCTGTTTCGCCAGGGAAATTGGATAAGCACTCCCTTCGGCTACCTTTTATGACTCTAAGGAAGAGACCCTGCCAGGCTGTCTTTGGCTGAAAATCACAAGGGGCTGGAAAGTGCTACCTGGAAAGTCAGTGGAAGAGGCCACAGTGCCTAGGCCCCACCGCCCGCGTAGGGCTTCCCCAAGCCAGGGAACATCAAGTAACACTCCTCAGAGTTATTGCCCCATGTGTGCTCCATAGCATAGAGCTCTGGAGACTATTAGGTCTCTTCTGATTGGGAAACTGAGACCCTGGGAGCAGACCCATTGTTCTGCTGTTCTTAACAGACAAACACCTCTTGCACCAGGGAAGCCTGAATAAGCACTCCCTTGGGCTACCTTTTATGACTCTAAGGAAGAGACCCTGCCAGGCTGCCTTTTTCCTGAAAATCACAAGGGGCTGGAAAGTCCTACCTGGAAAGTCACTGGAAGAGGCCACAGTGCCTAGGCCGCACCGCCCGCGTAGGGCTTCACCAACGCAGGGAACCTAAAGGAACACTCCTCAGAGCTATTGCCCCATGTGTGCTCTGTAGCAGAGAGGTCTGGAGACTAGGAATGTTCTGACGGGGAAACTGAGGCCCTGGAAACAGACCCATTGTTGTGGCTTCTTAACAGACAAAAACCTCTTGTACCAGGGAAGCTTGAATAAGCACTCCCTTGGGTTACCTTTTATAACTGTAAGAAAGAGACCCTGCCAGGCTGCCTTTGGCTGAAAATCACAAGGGGCTGGGAAGTGATACCTGGAAAGTCAGTGAAAGAGGCCACAGTGCCTAGGCTCCAAAGCCCAGGTAAGGCTTCGACAGTGCCCTGGAACGTGAAGGCACCCTCCACAGCGGTTTTTTCCCTATGTCTGCTCTGTAGCAGAGAGCTCTGGAGACTAGGTCTGTTCTGACTGGGAAACTGAGGCCCTGGGATCAGAGCCATTGTTCTGGCGTCTTCACAGCCAAACACCACTTGCACCAGGGAAGACTGCATAAGCAGTCCCTTGGGCTACCTTTTTTGACTCTAAGGAAGAGACCCTGCAAGGCTGCATCTGGCTGAAAATCACAAGGGGCTGGGAAGTGATACCTGGAAAGTCAGTGAAAGAGGCCACAGTGCCTAGGCTCCAAAGCCCAGGTAAGGCTTCGACAGTGCCCTGAAACGTGAAGGCACCCTCCACAGCGCTTTTTTTCCCCCATGTCTGCTCTGTAGCATAGAGCTCTGGAGACTAGGTCTGTTCTGACTGGGAAACTGAGGCCCTGGGATCAGAGCCATTGTTCTGGCGTCTTCACAGCCAAACACCACTTGCACCAGGGAAGACTGCATAAGCAGTCCCTTGGGCTACCTTTTTTGACTCTAAGGAAGAGACCCTGCAAGGCTGCATCTGGCTGAAAATCACAAGGGGCTGGGAAGTGATACCTGGAAAGTCAGTGAAAGAGGACACAGTGCCTAGGCCCCAGCACCCGGGTAGGGCTCCCAAGGCAGAAAGCCTCAAGGAACCCTCCTCAGAGCTATTTCCCCATGTCTTTTCTGTAGCAGAGAGCTCTGGAGACTAGGTGTGTTCTGACTGGGAAACTGAGGCCCTGGGAGCAGAGCCATTTTTCTGACGTATTCACAGCCAAACACCTCTTGCACCAGGGAAGACTGAATAAGCAGTCCCTCGGGCTCACAAGGGGCTGGGAAGTGATACCTGGAAAGTCAGTGAAAGAGGCCACAGTGCCTAGGCTCCAAAGCCCAGGTAAGGCTTTCGACAGTGCCCTGGAACGTGAAGGCACCCTCCACAGCGCTTTTTCCCCATGTCTGCTCTGTAGCAGAGAGCTCTGGAGACTAGGTCTGTTCTGACTGGGAAACTGAGGCCCTGGGAGCAGAGCCATTGTTCTGGCGTCTTCACAGCCAAACACCTCTTGCACCAGGGAAGACTGAATAAGCAGTCCCTTGGGCTACCTTTTTTTGACTCTAAGGAAGAGACCCTGCAAGGCTGCATCTGGCTGAAAATCACAAGGGGCTGGGAAGTGATACCTGGAAAGTCAGTGAAAGAGGCCACAGTGCCTAGGCTCCAAAGCCCAGGTAGGGCTTCGACAGTGCCCTGGAACCTGAAGGCACCCTCCACAGCGCTTTTTCCCCATGTCTGCTCTGTAGCAGAGAGCTCTGGAGACTAGGTCTGTTCTGACTGGGAAACTGAGGCCCTGGGAGCAGAGCCATTGTTCTGGCGTCTTCACAGCCAAACACCTCTTGCACCAGGGAAGACTGAATAAGCAGTCCCTTGGGCTACCTTTTTTGACTCTAAGGAAGAGACCCTGCAAGGCTGCATCTGGCTGAAAATCACAAGGGGCTGGGAAGTGATACCTGGAAAAGTCAGTGAAAGAGGCCACAGTGCCTAGGCTCCAAAGCCCAGGTAAGGCTTCGACAGTGCCCTGGAACGTGAAGGCACCCTCCACAGCGCTTTTTCCCCATGTCTGCTCTGTAGCAGAGAGCTCTGGAGACTAGGTCTGTTCTGACTGGGAAACTGAGGCCCTGGGAGCAGAGCCATTGTTCTGGCGTCTTCACAGCCAAACACCTCTTGCACCAGGGAAGACTGAATAAGCAGTCCCTTGGGCTACCTTTTTTTGACTCTAAGGAAGAGACCCTGCAAGGCTGCATCTGGCTGAAAATCACAAGGGGCTGGGAAGTGATACCTGGAAAGTCAGTGAAAGAGGCCACAGTGCCTAGGCTCCAAAGCCCAGGTAAGGCTTCCCCAGTGCCCTGGAACGTGAAGGCACCCTCCACAGCGCTATTTTCCCCATGTCTGCTCTGTAGCAGAGAGCTCTGGAGACTAGGTCTGTTCTGACTGGGAAACTGAGGCCCTGGGAGCAGAGCCATTGTTTCTGGCGTCTTTCACAGCCAAACACCTCTTGCACCAGGGAAGACTGAATAAGCAGTCCCTTGGGCTACCTTTTTTGACTCTAAGGAAGAGACCCTGCAAGGCTGCATCTGGCTGAAAATCACAAGGGGCTGGGAAGTGATACCTGGAAAGTCAGTGAAAGAGGCCACAGTGCCTAGGCTCCAAAGCCCAGGTAAGGCTTCGACAGTGCCCTGGGAACGTGAAGGCACCCTCCACAGCGCTTTTTCCCCCATGTCTGCTCTGTAGCAGAGAGCTCTGGAGACTAGGTCTGTTCTGACTGGGAAACTGAGGCCCTGGGAGCAGAGCCATTGTTCTGGCGTCTTCACAGCCAAACACCTCTTGCACCAGGGAAAGACTGAATAAGCAGTCCCTTGGGGCTACCTTTTTTGACTCTAAGGAAGAGACCCTGCAAGGCTGCATCTGGCTGAAAATCACAAGGGGCTGGGAAGTGATACCTGGAAAGTCAGTGAAAGAGGCCACAGTGCCTAGGCTCCAAAGCCCAGGTAAGGCTTCGACAGTGCCCTGGAACGTGAAGGCACCCTCCACAGCGCTTTTTCCCCATGTCTGCTCTGTAGCAGAGAGCTCTGGAGACTAGGTCTGTTCTGACTGGGAAACTGAGGCCCTGGGAGCAGAGCCATTGTTCTGGCGTCTTCACAGCCAAACACCTCTTGCACCAGGGAAGACTGAATAAGCAGTCCCTTGGGCTACCTTTTTTGACTCTAAGGAAGAGACCCTGCAAGGCTGCATCTGGCTGAAAATCACAAGGGGCTGGGAAGTGATACCTGGAAAGTCAGTGAAAGAGGCCACAGTGCCTAGGCTCCAAAGCCCAGGTAAGGCTTCGACAGTGCCCTGGAACGTGAAGGCACCCTCCACAGCGCTTTTTCCCCATGTCTGCTCTGTAGCAGAGAGCTCTGGAGACTAGGTCTGTTCTGACTGGGAAACTGAGGCCCTGGGAGCAGAGCCATTGTTCTGGCGTCTTCACAGCCAAAACACCTCTTGCACCAGGGAAGACTGAATAAGCAGTCCCTTGGGCTACCTTTTTTGACTCTAAGGAAGAGACCCTGCAAGGCTGCATCTGGCTGAAAATCACAAGGGGCTGGGAAGTGATACCTGGAAAGTCAGTGAAAGAGGCCACAGTGCCTAGGCTCCAAAGCCCAGGTAAGGCTTCGACAGTGCCCTGGAACGTGAAGGCACCCTCCTCAGCGCTTTTTCCCCATGTCTGCTCTGTAGCAGAGAGCTCTGGAGACTAGGTCTGTTCTGACTGGGAAACTGAGGCCCTGGGAGCAGAGCCATTGTTCTGGCGTCTTCACAGCCAAACACCTTTGCACCAGGGAA
>JAGTYA010000825.1:0-17336 GCA_024291935.2 Okapia johnstoni | reverse complement strand
ATATGAATAGTTTATTCAGTTTGCTTGTACAGCAAAAACTTACATAACCATTATAATCAATTATATCATTGCTCAATTTAAAAATTAAAAATGAAAAAAATAAAATCACATTACTAGAGTTGATTCGCAATCACAACAACATGAGAAGAGAGAGGTTACATTTAACCCTCATTAAATCTCATCACAAGATCTTCGAGGGCATTGGTAGCTCTCCATTGTCTGGGATGTAGTTTTGATGGATGCTGAGGATGGATTGCTTTGATGCCAGGTCAGGGACTTCTGGGCGTTTCCTTGTTGTGCCCAAAGCCCCGGGTCTAGAAGAAAAAGATAGTCAATACTGGCAAGACACTTCGGTTATAAATATTATGCTCATTCTCAATCAGGATGCTTGGAACTTTTATTTTTCCTCTGGGAACTGGCTATTAATGAGGTTGCTTCAGGAATCATTCAGTTTCCGTTGGCTGATCCAAGCTGGAACTTGTAGGCTTAAGGGTCAATGGAACTTGGCCATAAGCAGGTGCCTGGTTTTGGCGTTCTGAATATAAAGCATACAGAAAGCAATGTTTATACTCGTGATTTGGTATTCCATAACACAGATATTTGGGCTTCCCTGGTGAGTGCGCTAGAGATATGCTAAAGAACCAGGAGATAGTACAGGAGACATGGGTTTGATCCCTGGTATGGGAGAATCCCCTTGGAAGGAGGGCAATTGGCAAAGCCGACTCTAGTTATCCTTGTCTGGAGAACATCACATAGGACAGAGGAGCATGGCTGGCTTCAGTGCTGTAGGGTCGCATAGTGTTGCGATATGAACTGAATGACACTGGCATTGCACGCCCTATGCACAGCTGCTAATTTTTACTTGAGAGTCCAGCTTTCGAATCTTAAAGCTTAATTCCCGTAGATGTACACACTGACAGTGCAAGGGTATATGAAGAAGTTGTGGTGCTATATTGTCCGCAATGGGGAAATAGAGTGATGTCTGACTCTTCAAAAAGAGATCAAGTTTGAGTCGAGTTGACGTTGAACTGAGTGTGGGTTGAAATCTAGAGCTTGTTTTACAGGTGTGAATGTAGTAGGATCGCAGAGAAAAGAACAAGAAATGTTATATTTAAAATTCACTATTATAGTTTATAGATAGTCTAGACAAAGCGTACTGAGGAATCTATTTGGCAGGGGCAGAAAATTTAGCCGAATTCAGTATGATAAGAGAAGAGGGAGCTTGTGGGGCCACACGGGTGGGCAATAAGAGGGGGGTGTAAGACGAGGGTGGGAGAACGAAATCCTAAAGTGAGGAGCCGCATCTATAAAACCAACACATCACCATATGTAAAACAGGTAGCTAAACGGGAAGTTGCTATGTAACACTGGAAAGCTCAGAAAATGGTGCTCTGTGACAACCTAGAGGGGTGGGCTGGGGTGGAGGTGGCGAGGGCAGGCTCACGAGGGAGGGGGCTATTTGTATACTTTATGGCTGATTCACGTCACTGTATGGCAGAAACACATATGTGCATTGTAAAGCAATTATCTTCTCATTAAAAATAAATTTAAAAAATATCTTACAGGTTTATCAGCCAACGTTTCTGCTGGTGATTAGTTCTATAACTATCTCTCATGGCTTATGGAGACCTTTATGATATCCTGTCTTGCCCCCCTCCCACTCTTTGGTTTCCCATTTTCAGAAGCAGAAGTGATCTGGCAACACCATTCCCTATACCAGTTCACTGTGAACACTCGGAAGAGTATCATCAGCGAAGGAGAATGTACTATTTGCTTCCTCATCCTCCAAGGGCTAACCATCTCGTCTGAAATGGAATGAGGGTAGGGTGCGTTGGGGCAAAGCAACTGAAATGGAAGAGGGAAGAAGGCTGCAGGGGAGAGGAGGCCTATACACATATGGGGATGTGCACACTGTGTGCAAACACACCAGAGACCCTAGGGGACCTCGCACACCAGATTTCAAAAATGCACGGGTTCCTGCCACAGTTATTCCCACCCTCAAAGATGCCGGTTCACACTGTGATTTTTAGGGGGGTTTGCAAGGGACAGAGGGTCTTCCCTGTTGGCTTAGCAGTAAAGAATCTGCCAGCCATGCAAGAAAACCCCGGATTCGATCCCTGGGTTGTGAAGATTTCCTGGAGAAGGAAAGGTATAACGACTCTAGTATTCTTGGGCCGGAGAACACTACGGGGACAGAGGAGAGCTCGGAGGGCCTATAGTCCATAGGGATGCAAAAGAGGTCGGATACGACTGAGCGACAAAACACTTTACGCCTAACGGGACAGAACCACAATTCCTAGTTAGGATGATATACGGTTTTTAGGATTGCGTTATCGATTTATATTAAAATAAATTTTATTCCGTTCTTAACAAATGATAATAAGGATGGTGGTAGCAGGTATGGAAGGTAGCATGTTGCATTAGTATAGTAAGCCCCAAAGGCTTTCATTTCGTAGCTTCCAAATGGAGTACCGTTTGTATATTGACATTTGGCCACAGTAGATGTCTCCACCTTCCTATCTTTTCGTTTCTAATGCACTCTTCTTCTGCCTAGAGAGATGTTAGTTTACCCTTATCCTTAAAAACACAAACCAATAAAATATCCCTTCTTCCCCTTAAACCCAGCTAGCCTTACCCCTGCAATACCTACCTTCCTCTAATAGGGTAGTCATTACTTTCCCCTGATTTTCTTATCCTACTATTGAGTATGGCGACTATAATCTTCTGATCCAAAAATCACAAGCAATGCAGTCTTTTCATATTAATAAAATCAATACGGATATGTATGGAACAGAAAAGTGGAAACCAGGTCTGTCTTAGATGGACAGTGTTGATGTGGAATACCAAATTATATCCTGGTTCTGTCTAATGCTCCAGATTTGAAAAATATTTAAAATAAGGGCAGGTACTCAATCAAGCCTACAGACCCTCATTCTCCCAACTTGCTGAATGGTTAAGAAAAGTGACCAGATTTTTTCCCCCACACTGAGCCAGAGTATGGCATCTTGAATTTCAGTTTCTGATGCTGATAATTTTATGTACAGTGGGAATTAGCCATATATAGTAAAACTTTCCCAGAAGTAAGACCAGGTTTGAGACATGATTTCAAAGTATTCAGCATTCTGTGAAGGAAATAAAAGTAACTCCCCAAACCTTATGAAAAAAACAGCTGCTTATTTAACTTATATGTAGAGTACATCATGTGAAAAAAACCACAGCTGGAATCAGGATTGCCAGGAGAATATCAATAACCTCAGATATACCAGATGATATGACCCTAAAGGGCAGAAAGCAAAGAGGAACTAAGAGCCCTGATGAAGGTGATAAGAGGAGAGTGAAAAAGTTGGCTTAAAGCTACAGTATTCAAAAAAATGAAGATCATGGCATCCAGTCCCGATCACTTCATGGCAAATAGAAGGGGGAAAAAAAGTGGAAACAGTGACAGATTTTGTTTTCTTGGTCTCCAAAAAATCACTGTGGATTGGTGACTGCAGCCATGAAATTAAAAAGACGCTCGCTCTTCAAAAGGAAAGTGATGACAAATCTAGACAGCCATATTAAAAAATCAGAGACATTACTTTGCCAACAAAATGTCCGTCTAGTCAAAGCTATGGTTTTTCCAGTAGTCATGTAAGGATGTGAGAGGTGGACCTTAAGGAAGGCTGAGCACTGAAAGAACAGAGGCTTTTGAATTGTGGTGCTGGAGAAGACTCTTGAGAGTCCCTTAGACAGCAATGAGATCTAGAAAGAGATCTAACACCAGTCAGTCCTAAAGGAAATCAACCCTGAATATTCAATGGAAAGACTGATGCTGAAGCTGAAGCTCCAATAGTCTGGCCACCTGATGCGAAGAGCTGACCCACTGAAAAAAAATAAAGACCCTCATGCTGGGGAAAATTGAGAGCAAGAGGAGAAGGCAGTGACAGAGGATGAGATGGTTGGATTAATTCAGGAGGTAGATAGTATTATTATGTGATATTCACATATAAGGTAACATAAGCGGTCAAGCTGGGAAGTTGGGGATTTGAATTAGGGTCTTTTTTGACCTCAGAGTTTGTGTTCTTGATCACTCAGGGATATGACCTTATGTGGCAACAGAATATCACATTGGCATTATGGATTTTAGAGCCCAGGCAATCGCAAGTGATTTCTGTTTAGTATAAGTCAACTTCCTGTGCTTGCTTACTTGCAGTGGTCTGATAAGCTATGAATCTCTTGTCCAAACTCCAAAGGTAAGGAATTGGATTCTAAAGAGTTGACGAGTTCCGATTCTTTTGGTCAGCCTGGAACCATTGTGTCAATCACAACATTACAATTACATTAGAATGTAGCAAACAGTAATGAAAAAGTGCCCACTCCTTTCTTCTTACAAATTCGTATGAAAGTTCCCATGCTCGAAAAAAATACCAATATTTTTGACAAAGTGGTAAAACCCTGAATTTATGCAGAATAACATGGTTCCTTGGTTGTAATATATTTAGAGACATACGTGGGTTAAACACGGCAAGGTTAAACTATCTTTTCTTTTTTCTATTTTTAAACTGCAGGATCCTTCTTCAGATCCTTTGTAAATAATTCCCATTATGGGAAAAACACTAATCATAGCACACCGTAGCTATCCTCAAATTTTTGCTATCTGTTTCCGATCTATATCACTTATATGGGAGTTATAGTTGTCCTCAAAAAACTTTTGTCAACTGGGGGAGGAAATAGGGCCTTGGGTACTTGTGAGGTTAGTGGTTCCAAGAAGAAGATTGGTCTGCCCCATATTGCCAAAGACAATATATAAAGGTCTATGTAAAGATCTGAGGGTCAGAGAGAACATCACCTATATTTAGGAAAACGGCTAAGAAGTCATTGTCCAAGGGGCTGTAGTATATAATTAATAGAGATGGAGCATCTGTGTAGAAAATGAAGGAAAGCTTAATTTTCTAGAAGGCACTACAAAACAAGGTGAGGCTTCCATGAAGGAACAATGGGGGTGGTTAGTGAGGATACAAACATTATACATGAAGAAATGTACACTCTTAAGACTTTTGGGTTTCTGGGGGTGGACCTGCTATGGCAATCACCCAACCTTGAAGGAGGAGAGGGAATCTGGGCCAAGTCTTCCCTTGAGGGATGCTGTGGTGAGAGACATCCACTTAAACCCTTGGTTCCTTCCTTTCTATGACCAGAAAGCCCTGATCTTGGCCTATAAACTTCTACTCCTCCCCAGGGACTGTCTACTATTTCATTGAACTTTTTTCTAATGTAATTTTATAGTATTGAAAAAGACTACATACAAAATGGTTATCTGAAAAATACAGCCAGAAGAACAAACTAGTTCTAATCTTGCTCATGGGCACAAACTAGTTTGCGTATTTGAAAACAGTTCAGAGTTTTCCAAATATTGCAGTACTGTTTTTGAAAAAAATTAGTTCAAATTGCAAATTAGGGAAGAGCCGAAGAAAAAACTTATTATATCTACTCTATCCATTTTTCTTAATGATTTGAATTCAATTTTGTAGGCAATCTTTATTTTCCATAAACTAAAAGCCCTGGGATTCATCAACCTCACCCTTAGTCGTCTTTGAGTTAGGATGTGATTCCAGTCATTATAAAAAAAGATAGGAGAGGAAGGGATGTTGATTTCTTCTTTCTTTTATTTAAGATTCAAAGTTGACTTGCAGACCAGCTTAAGTCTCAGGCAGAGTTGAAAATTGTTTTTCAACAGGGAAAGTCAATTAGATTTAGATGGAGTATAGAAAGGTCAGCTAAGTTGGTGATACTTTCTCATTAATCTGTTATTGGTTTTCGTGAGTAGACAATCATCATCTTGAAATCAACTGTGTCTGGGTCCTCAATTCTGCCATGATTTTATGAGTTCACTAAATCAATGAAGATTATGTATTTCTAATCATATACATTTTTTTTAAAAAAAGGGAATAAAAACAAATATGCTTAGATTGAGAATTTTTAAACCTTATAGTCAGCTAATAATACTTCAATAAAGTGATGGAAGAGCCTCATAGAAGAAGAAATTATGGACAGAATTTTCTATTAGTAAAAAATTACTTTGTGCTCCGCTCTTGACTTCCAAACCAGATACGAGCCCCAACTATGAAAAGTATTAACCCAATTAGAGAAGCTATAACGATAGAAAATCCCTAAAACCCCCAATAATTCCTACCACCCACAGATTAACCATATTCGGTACATACTTTTGTGCCCCCTCACCACCAGTCTCATATTTTTTTTCTACAAATGTACAAAAAAATTTACAAAATTAGCCCCCCTCAGAACACATGTCTTTTTTCCGAAGCAAACAAAACAAAACAAAAAAACCCAACTTATTATACATTGAACATTTTCCCAACACTTTAAAAGCCAGTTTTCTTAATTATTTGATCTTAATGGCTCTTTTCAGTAGTCAATGTTTGTTTTTAGCATTTTATCCACGCCAAGCATAATTACAAATAACCACTGTGATAGAAGTTTTTAAAATGTTATACATTTATATGTGCTCAACTAATTATTGTCCAATAGACAATGAAACTGAGAAAAATTCCCCACCCACAGTAGGAAATTTCCAGGGGAGCAGTAATTTTCTATTTTCACAGCACTTAGTCAAATGTTTTAGCTGTATTTCTCAAGTGATCACATATAGTTTCTAATTTATTTTGGGTAAACAAAATTTATTGAGCCGAAAAATTCATATGGTAAACTATAATAAGATGCCGTGCTTACAGAGGAAAGTGGCATTAACTGATTCAACGTTAAACAGGAGGGGAAAAACTCTAGAGTGCCAGTGACAATCTAAAGCCCTTGTAACCAGCAGGCCATTCCTGGATGGCCAACCCAGTAGAAGGTGAATATTTCTAGAGCAGAGCCCTAAGGCAGGTCACCTGAACACCAGAGATCATGATCTGGCTGAGCAACTTAAACCTATACTAGTTTTTACCCTTAAGGAATTTTGTGCTTCTATTGTATAATGATAACATCCATCAAATAATAACCTACGCACCCGAAATAACCATTATAATATCATTAAATACCCAATGTATAATAATCACTACTTACTGTATGCTAGAATTGCTGTAAGACTCCATCGTAAAGAGGTCTAACTTCGGGTCCTCACAAGCCCACTTTAATGCGCTTGGCACCCTACGCTATTGAACTCTTTTTTACAGGACTTATTTTTTTAAAATTATAAATTTATTTGGGAGTACCCGCGCAGCTCTTATCTGAGGGCATATGCGGGAACATAACTAGTTCCCTGACAGCGATTAAAACCAGGTCCCCTGCTCATTGGGGAGCACAGAGTCTTAGTCACTAGAAAACCAGGAAAGTGCCCCTCTCCTATTATTATACTCATTTTAGCATGCAGGGACAGAAGTTACAGAACTTATTCAGTATCATCCTGAGATTAGCTGATGGAAGCCGTGCCATATCAGTCTGACACCCACGTCCAGGCTCCCCAAAAGCCTCTTCTGGCTTGAAGGATTTGTTCCCCTTAGAGCTGTCTCTACACAACTGGTTTCCCTAGTGGTAGGTAAAATGAGGTGGGACTCAGAACAAAATGATCGAGCTGGAAAGACCTCATGCAGGGACAGCTAGGACAAATTTTCCAACACCTTACAAATCAGGAAACAATGCCTCTAAGAGATCAAGCTTTCTTGCCCAAGGTCACGGAGCTGATATTATCAGCAAAGTTGGTCTCCCTGACTCCCAGTCAAGTATTCCCTCTCTACTCCACTGTCTCCCCTATACTTAGTGTGGTTAGAACCTCAGGTGTTGTACATTCTTGGGGGGAATCTCCCCAGCCAGAGGAAGAAAACTCAAGGTAATGGAGAGTATAATCCAGTGGTTACGAGTGGGGTCCTGGCAGTCACACAGGAATGGGGCTGCAGCCTAGCTTAGGCACTGACTTGCTGACTGACCTTGGGTAAGTTCTCTACAACCATGTCACAACGACGATGGGGAAATTAAAATGAGAAGATGCATGCAAAAAACGTTTAGCACATATTCAGCTCTCAGTAGTTAGCTATTTTTTTTTATTGTCGTGAATTTTACCCTTTGAAAGAGGAAGGAATCTTGGGGCCTTTCATCTTGGGAGTCAGATGGAGAGACTTAGTCATATATCAAACCATTTCAGGGTATGGGAACTTTTGCTTTGTTTTTATAACCTGAAACTTGTACCCTCTGGTATGGTGCCCATCATAATGAAGCATTTGTTAAAGATCCTCATTTATTCATATGAAAATATTCATCACATTTTGCCATACATTTTAGTAATAGATTCCCCACTTTAAAAAAAAGTCATCCCCTCCCCACCCCAAATTTGCTGTTCTTAACTTGGCAGCTGTCCCCTCTATGAACAGTCACATCCCTTCTAGTTTGGCATCATCAGCAAACCTCATTGAAAAGTCAGAATAGTCTCGGAGTTAAATCCTTTCATACTAAAATACTGCTGAGTTATTTATGTCCATTCTTTTTTTTAATTGAGATATAATTCACATACCATAAAACTCATTTTTGAAAGTATACAATTCAGCAGTTTTTCAGTATGTTCATGGAGTTGAACTGTCATCATAGTTAGTTTTAGAACATTTTTATCACTGCTACTTTCCCTAAGGCTCAGCAAGTAAAAAATCCACCTGCAGCGCAGAAGACACAGGAGACGTGGGTTCGATCCCACATCAGGAAGATCCCCTGGAGGAGGAAATTGCAATCCACTCCAGTACTCTTGCCTGGACAATCCCATGGACAGAGGATCCTGGCAGGCTATAGTCCATGGGGTCACAAAGAGTCAGACACGACTGAGCAGTAATATTAGAATATATGCACACACATTATCAGTCATTTCCCCTGGCCCAACTCATATCAGCCCCCGAAAACTACTACTCTTTTCTGTCTCTATGGATTTGTACATTTTTCTAAAAACTGAATCATACAATATGCAGCCTTTTGTGTATGGCTTCTTTCAGTTATAATATTTTCAAGGTAAATCAATATTATAGCATGAATCAGTACTTCATTTCTTATTTTGGCTGAATAAGATTCCATTTTATGTATATACCAAATTTTGTCTATCCATTCATCAGCTAGTGAGATGCTGCTGTCAATGAAACAGTTTTTGTGTAATTTCACTATCAGATTGTTCATGGCCAGTGTGCAGAAATATGACTGAGCTTCTATCTTGCAAGCCTGCTGGATTCACTTATTAGTTCTAATAGGAGTTTACTGGATTCCTTAGGATTTTTCTATATATATGAGATCAGGTTTATCTGATAACAGAGATAGTTTTAACTTCTTTGTTTCCAGTTGGAATACCTTTTGTTTCTTTTTCCTTACCTAAATTGCTCTAGCAAGACCCTCCAATAAATGTTGAACAGAAGCAGTGAGAGAATAGATATCTTTGTCTGGTTCTGATCTTACGTGGAAAATTCTCAGTCTTCCACCTATACCACATTATATTAGCTGTGGGTTTTTTCATAGATGCACTTTATCAGGTTAGAGAAGCTCCCTTCTATTCCTATTTTGTGAAATGTTTTTATTGTAAAAGGGGTATTGGATTTTGTCCAAATGATTTTTCTGCATCTATTGAGATGATCATGTGGTTGTTATCCATTATTCTATTAATATGGTGCATTACTTTAATTTTCATATGTTTAACTGCATATTTATTTTATATTAATATATCACATATTTTAAGTTCAGCCTAACCGAGAAAAGCATTGTATGAGACCAGCAGACATTTATTGTTTATTTGCAGTTCTGACCTTAACTTGGAGCTGTACATTGGACAGGAACAGATGGCAAACTGGGACGTGACTGTAAACCATGACTTCACTCAAACCACACAAACACTCTGATATTTTTAAAAATTATGTTTGTTTTAAAGAAAGGAAATCATATATATTTTAAAATGCATGCTGAAAATTGTTGTTTGTTATTATAATCACATTTTCAACCCATGATGATATGAGTATCAAATTAAAATAGCTCTATGACTTAAAAAGAAAAACTGGTGCATGTCTATTCCTGATTTAAAACATATTATTTCAGAACTGACCTGTACCAGACCTTTGGGTAGCTCAAAGTCACTTAATAAGAAAAACACACACGTTGATCTGTGTAATTTATTTATTTATTTATATTATTTTGCCTTATAAAAGGCAGTAGTAATTGTACTGACAGCATTACTTGCTAACATTTTATTTAAGTATCTCTTTTAGTCCTACCAGTGACTCTGGTCTAAGTATGATTAAGTGTTAGTCAATCAGTCGTGTCCAACTCTTTGTGACCCCCATGGACAGGAGCCCACCAGGCTCCTCTGTCCATGGAATTCTCCAGGCAAGAATACTGGAGTGAGTTGCCATTTCCTTCTCCAGGGGATCTTCCTGACCCAGGGTCAAACCTGGGTCGCCTGCATTTGCAGGCAGATACTTTGCTGTCTGAGCCATCAGGGAAGCCCCCAAGTTGATTAAGTATTCCGTTTTACAGCTGAGGAAACGCAAAAGGTTAAGTAAACTTTCCTAAATATTCACAGGTAGTAAGTACTGATGCCAGGAATTTGACTCAGACTCATTTGACTTCAAAGTCCATTCTCTTCACCATTTCTTGTACTCTGGGTACCACAGTTAAAGTTATGCACAAACTCAAAATTGTTCATTTCCCCTTTTCAACTAAAATGGGACCAAAACCTGGAAGGCATAAGGATTCACAGTGTGTCACTTGTTGACCAAATGTTATTTTCTCACCTCAAAACTCAAATCCTCAGTAAGTACTTACCACATGAATTCAGCCTATGGGATGTACCTCATCTAGTAGTAGACATGACTGTATAGAAAAACTATTTTGTATGTAATTATGCAATATTATTTGAGTAGAAGATCTTTAACTGACAAAGTCAAAGCCACCTCCTTAAGAGGGGGGAAAAAATAGCTATGCCAAAAGTGGCTAGTGATAGATTGGAGGAAATTATGATTTGGTGCATTAAAATTACCACGCAAAATGTCATGGAGCGGAGAGCCTGGTAATCTACAAGTCTAAGCCTAACACCGTGGACCTTCCCTGAGTCCCTACCTCAGGACACTACATGATCTTTCCTCTTTACTCTCCAGAAATGACACTGGTTTCTGAGTTTTCTTGTAGTTCCTGAGCCTGAACTCTACAGTCTCAGTTCTCTCACCTCTCTCCTTCCTAGAAATGTTCATCTCAAGCTGCAACCATCACAGCTAAGCAGATGACTTTGTAAATGTGTAATTTCAGTTCTGACCTCTCACTTAGCTCCAATCCTGATTCTTCTATTGGGAGTGTCTACTCGAACAACCAGCATCTTAAGAGTCAAGTTATGCAAGTTGGACTTCTATTAAGGGTGTCACTTTCACTTCCTCAGGTCCAAATTCTTGGGGACATTTGTTATTCCTCCACCTCCTGGGCTGAGTTTGCATCTACTAGTTATTTCCAGAATTAGTTGCTTCTATCCCATTTTCATTGCTTTGCCTCAATCCACCTGCATGGACATCTGCATCAACCTCTTGACTGTCTTCCACTATGAGATGTTGAGAAGAATCCTCACAAGACCTTTCTTAGGCCAAAGTCTAGGGGGTTAGCAAGGCCATTTGATTCTGTGACATGATGTTCATGATAGCAGTGGGACATGGGAGAAGGAAGCCAGTTCAATAAAATGTGTAAAGAAAACATATACAGGTTTCAGGATGTCTAAGAGAGAGATCTCACGCTTTCTTCCTGAGGCCAGCTCCTCTTTGATTTGGTATAAAACAGTCATAAGACCTAGAATAACAGCTGTCATCCTCTCTTGGAGCAGCAGAGACAAAAGAAAGTGCTGGTGCCCGTGCCTGGACATGAATACATGCCCAGCCTCTGGTATCCATGATCCTCAGCCAGACTGCTGCCAGTTATGACTGTGAAATCTGGGGCTGCATGCCTGGGTACCTTGGGCACCTTCATTCTCATGCTTCCCACACAGAGGCATGTGATAAAGGAGGTGGGTAAAGAAGGAGCCCTGGGCTGCATATGCAATTCGGGAGAGTGATCAGGTTGCCTGGGGCTCTGAAATGGGATGGAACCAAGTTCAAATCCCGATCAGCCCACCCTTTCATTGCTTAACCCTGTAATTAATCTCTGAGTGGGAAGAGGCCATCTGCTCAGCTTCCTGTGAACTCCCAGCTGGAAGGCATACAAACCACCACTAAAGAGACAAGAAGATGGGGAAAATCAGTTTTCTTCAACTCCTTAGAAGTGAAATATCATCTGTCGTTGGGACAAACCACTGGCATACCTCTGAAGCTGGATAGGGGTGGGATCATCATGAGGCTCTCGAAGTGCCTTTTTAAAAACAGAGACACCCACTTAGCCTAATGACAGAGGTTTTCGAGTTTGTGGACTGGGGCAGGCAAGTTGGGGGCCAGAAGGGAATAGCTCAGGACAATAGTGGGTGAAGCCATCGGGTATCCTCCCTCTTCTCAAGCTCTTCTTAAGCAGGGGCACCAATTTATGGGTTCTTAAGTCTCAGTTTTCTTATCTTTGAAATGGGAATCATGAGCCTACCTTACAAGGTTGCTTTGGAAATCACGTGAGATGTACATAAAAACACTCAGCATAGTGGTTGGGCCATTCACAGAAGACCTGAATATTTCCACATAAACTCTGGGGGGGTGGTCATATGCCCTAGGAGTGTGTTATTATTTACTTGTTTATAAGCACTATGAGAGTTGGCAAAGGGGAGGGGAACAGGTCATTAATACACATGAGACATGTGACTTTTCATTCTTTGGAAGGACCGATTACTCACTGGTCTGTTATTTCTTTCAGGGTGACTTCCTTTTTATCTACAGTTACAGATATAAATATAAAATAATACAAGCAGATTCTATTTACTAACAGCTGGGGGGATCATATCTAATTACTCTATAAGCTCTTCAACTGAAGGGACCCAAACTGGCTGACTCTCGCTCTCTCTAAAGGAAGAATCCTCTCTCTGGCCCCACTCTGAGTCTTACAGTTGTTGATGGGCAATCCCGGGCACCAAAGAGAATGCTCAAACAATCTTTGTCAATGAAAAAGACCTGGTCATCCCAGCCATCTTCTCTGACCACAATGCAGTAAGATTAGACCTCAATTACAGGAAAAGAACTATTAAAAATTCCAACATATGGAGGCTAAACAACACGCTTCTGAATAACCAAACAAATCACAGAAGAAATCAAAAAAGAAATCAAAATATGCATAGAAATGAATGAAAATGAAAACACAACAACCCAAAACCTATGGGACAACTGTAAAGCAATGCTAAGGGGAAGGTTCATAGCAATACAGGCGTACCTCAAGAAACAAGAAAAAAGTCAAATAAATAAACCTAACTCTTACACCTAAAGCAAACTAGAGAAGGAAGAAATGAAGAACCCCAGGGTTAGTAGAAGGAAAGAAATCTTAAAAATTAGGGCAGAAATAAAATCAAAAGAAACAAAAGAGACCATAGCAAAAATCAACAAAAACTAAAAGCTGGTTTTTTCGAGAAGATAAACAAAATTGACAAGCATTAGCCAGACTCATCAAGAAACAAAGGGAGAAGAATCAGATCAACAAAATTAGAAATGAAAATGGAGAGATCACAACAGACGACACAGAAATACAAAGGATCATAAGAGACTACTACCAACAGCTATATGCCAATAAAATGGACAACTTGGAAGTAATGGACAAATTCTTAGAAAAGTATAACTTTCCAAAATTGAACCAGGAAGAAATAGAAGATCTTAACAAACCCATCACAAGCACGGAAATTGAAACTGTAATCAGAAATCTTCCAGCAAACAAAAGCCCAGGACCAGACGGCTTCACAGCGGAATTCTACCAAAAATTTAGAGAAGAGCTAACACCTATCCTACTCAAACTCTTCCAGAGAATTGCAGAAGATGGTAAACTTCCAAACTCATTCTATGAGGCCACCATCACCCTAATTCCAAAACCAGACAAAGATGTCACAAAAAAAGAAAACTACAGGCCAATATCACTGATGAACATAGATGCAAAATTCCTTAATAAAATTCTAGCAAACAGAATCCAATATCATATTAAAAAGATCATACATCATGACCAAGTGGGCTTTATCCCAGGAATGCAAGGTTTCTTTAACATCCGCAAATCAATCAATGTAATTCACCACATTAACAAATTGAAAGATAACAACAATATGATTATCTCAATAGATGCAGAAAAAGCCTTTGACAAAATTCAACATCCATTTATGATAAAAACTCTCCAGAAAGCAGGAATAGAAGGAACATACCTCAAAATAATAAAAGCTATATATGACAAACCCACAGCAAACATTATCCTCAATGGTGAAAAACTGAAAGCATTTCCCCTAAAGTCAGGAACAAGGCAAGGATGCCCAGTTTCACCACTACTATTCAACAGAGTTTTGGAAGTTTTGGCCACAGCAATCAGAGCGGAAAAAGAAATAAAAGGAATACAGATAGGAAAAGAAGAAGTAAAACTTTCACTGTTTGCAAATGACATGATCCTCTACATAGAAAACCCTAAAGATTCTACCAGAAAACTACTAGAGCTAATCAATGAATATAGTAAAGTTGCAGGATACAAAATTAACACACAGAAATCCCTTGCATTCCTATACACCAATAATGAGAAAACAGAAAGAGAAATTAAGGAAACAATACCATTCACCATTGCGACAAAAAGAATAAAATACTTAGGAATATTTCTACCTAAAGAAACAAAAGACTTATATATAGAAAACTATAAAACACTGACGAAAGAAATCAAAGAGGACACAAACAGATGGAGAAATATACCGTGTTCATGGATTGGAAGAATTAATATAGTGAAAATGAGTATACTACCCAAAGCAATCTATAGATTCAATGCAATCCCTATCAAGCTACCAATGATATTTTTCACAGAACTAGAACAAATCATTTCACAATTTGTATGGAAGTATAAGAAACCTCGAATAGCCAAAGCAATCTTGAGAAAGAAGGATGGAACTGGAGGAATCAACCTGCCTGACTTCAAGCTCTACTACAAAGCCACAGTCATCAAGACAGTGTGGTACTGGCACAAGGATAGAAATATAGATCAATGGAACAAAATAGAAAGCCCAGAGATAAACCCACGCACCTATGGGCACCTTATGTTCGACAAAGGAGGCAAGAGTATACAAATGGAGAAAAGACAAATCTCTTTAACAAGTGGTGCTGGGAAAACTGGTCAACCACTTGTAAAAGAATGAAACTAGAACACTTTTCCTAACACCATACACAAAAATAACTCAAAATGGATTAAAGATCTAAATGTAAGACCAGAAACTATAAAACTCCTAGAGGAAAACATAGGCAAAACACTCTCTCGACATAAATCACAGCAGGATCCTCCATGACCCACCCCCCAGAATATTGGAAATAAAAGCAAAAATAAACAAAATGGGACCTAATTAAAATTAAAAGCTTTTGCACAACAAAAGGAAACTATAAGCAAGGTGAAAAGACAGCCTTCAGAATGGGAGAAAATAATAGCAAAACGAAGCAACAGACAAACAATTAATCTCAAAAATATACAAGCAACTCCTGCAGCTGAATTCCAGAAAAATAAACGACCCAATCAAAAAATGGGCCAAAGAACTAAACAGACAATTTCTCCAAAGAAGACATACAGATGGCTAACAAAACACATGAAAAGATGCTCAACATCACTCATTATTAGAGAAATGCAAATCAAAACCACAATGAGGTACCATTACACACCAGTCCAGAATGGCCTGCTATCAAAAGTCTACAAAGCATTAAATGCTGGAGAGGGTGTGGAGAAAGGGAACCCTCTTACACTGTTGGTGGGAATGCAAGCAAACTAGTACAGCCACTATGGAGAACAGTGTGGAGATCCTTAAAAAACTGGGAATAGAACTGCCATATTGACCCAGCAATCCCACTGCTAGGCATATACACCGAGGAGGAAACCAGAATTGAAAGAGGCACGCGTGTTACCCAAATGTTCATCGCAATCACAACTGTTTACAATAGCCAGGACATGGAAGCAACCTAGATGTCCATCGGCAGACGAATGGAGATAAGGGAAGCTGTGGATACATATACACAATGGACTATTACTCAGCCATTAAAAAGAATACATTTGAATCCGTTCTATTGAGATGGATGGATGAAACTGGAGCCCATTATGTACAGAGCGAAGTGAGCCCAAGAAAGAAAAGCACCAATACAGTCATACTAATGCATGTATATGGAAATTTGAAAGATGAGAAATGTGTAACCCTACTCTGTGAGGACAGAATAAGAGGACACAGATGCATTAAAACAGTCCTGATGGACTCTGAGGGAGAACAGGTGATGAGTTGGACTGGTCTCGAGGACAATAACAATGAAACATAGTATACATTGTGTTCATATGGTGAAGCAGAACCCCAACCATGTATCTCTGCAAGGGACCGGATGCCTCAGGGAAGGAGCGTTGGGATGACACAGAGGATGTGAAGGGGCGGGAGTGGAGCAAGGAGGATAGGGAGGAGTGAGCACATGTTAATCCACTGGCTAATTCATGACGCTGTAATGGCAAAAACTAACTACAATATTGTAAAATAATTAGCCCCCAACTAAACTAAATAAAATAAATCAAATAAAAAATAAATAAATAAAATAAAAATATCAAGGAAAAAAAAAAAAAAAAGAAAAAAAAAAAAAAAAAAAAAAAAAGTACTGGGATTTTCCAAGGAGGCCTTGAAACTGAATGGACCAACGGAATGAGATAGAAGGCAAAGGAGAAAAGATTTTTGTACAATTTATAGAGTAGTATGAACCCAGGATTTTTACCTAGGAATTATATTGATAAAATAATGCAGATTCTGATTCATTAGGTCCCAGGTGGGATCTAAGATTTCTGCTGTTCCTGGGGCCATACTTAGAGTTGCAAGAGGGTTGATGTTGCTGAAGCACTTAGAATAGTTTATGGTATGTAGTTTCTGATTCAATAAATGATAGTTATTGTTGTTTCTATTACTCGCACTGGCTGAGTTGTATGTAGCTCTTAGAAACTGGGCAAGTGCATTTGGGTTTAGAAGTCCATTCTCCATGGACTTGATTGGCTCAGACCAGTGCCTCAGGGATCAAAGATGAATTCAAATGGGCTGGTGAACTGACCATAACCAACTCTGAAGATGCCTTCTGAACTAAGGATTAGAGCTCAAGGAAAAGTGGAACAAACAACAGGAGAATTTAAAAAAAAAAAATGCTGCCTCCTATGTGTGGCAGCAACCAAAAGGGTGCTACAGCAGGACAGGGCTCTTGTTCTGT
>JAGTYA010000824.1:0-17363 GCA_024291935.2 Okapia johnstoni | reverse complement strand
TCACTTCCAGGCCCCTTGTGATATTCAGCCAGATTGCAGCCTTGCAGGGTCTCTTCCTTAGAGTCAAAAAAGTTAGCCCAAGGACTGCTTATTCAGTCTTCCATGGTGCAAGAGGTGTTTGGCTCTTCCTTAGAGTCAAAAAAGGTAGCCCAATGGACTGCTTATTCAGTCTTCCCTGGTGCAAGAGGTGTTTGGCTGTGAAGACGCCAGAACAATGGCTCTGCTCCCAGGGCCTCAGTTTCCCAGTCAGAACAGACCTAGTCTCCAGAGCTCTCTGCTACAGAGCAGACATGGGGAAAAAGCGCTGTGGAGGGTGCCTTCACGTTCCAGGGCACTGTCGAAGCCTTACCTGGGCTTTGGAGCCTAGGCACTGTGGCCTCTTTCACTGACTTTCCAGGTATCACTTCCCAGCCCCTTGTGATTTTCAGCCAGATGCAGCCTTGCAGGGTCTCTTCCTTAGAGTCAAAAAAGGTAGCCCAAGGGACTGCCTATTCAGTCTTCCCTGGTTCAAGAGGTGTTTGGCTGTGAAGACGCCAGAACAATGGCTCTGCTCCCAGGGCCTCAGTTTCCCAGTCAGAACAGACCTAGTCTCCAGAGCTCTCTCCTAACAGAGCAGACATGGGGAAAAAGCGCTGTGCACGGTGCCTTCACGTTCCAGGGCACTGTCGAAGCCTTACCTGGGTTTTGGAGCCTAGGCACTGTGGCCTCTTTCACTGAATTTCCAGGTATCACTTACAGCCCCTTGTGATTTTCAGACAGATGCAGCCTTGCAGGGTCTCTTCCTTAGAGTCAAAAAAGGTAGCCCAAGGGACTGCTTATTCAGTCTTCCCTGGTGCAAGAGGTGTTTGGCTGTGAAGACGCCAGAACAATGGCTCTGCTCCCAGGGCCTCAGTTTCCCAGTCAGAACAGACCTAGTCTCCAGAGCTCTCTGCTACAGAGCAGACATTGGGAAACAGCTCTGAGGAGGGTTCCTTGAGGCTCCCTGCCTTGGGGAAGCCCTACCCGGGTGCTGGAGCCTAGGCACTGTGGCCTCTTTCACTGACTTTCCAGGTATCACTTCCCAGCCCCTTGTGATTTTCAGCCAGATGCAGCCTGGCAGGGTCTATTCCTTAGAGTCATAAAAGGTAGCCCAAGGCAGTGCTTATTCAGGCTCCCCTGGTGCAAGAGGTGTTTGTCTGTTAAGAAGCCACAACAATGGGTCTGCTCCCAGGGATTCAGTTTCCCAGTCAGAACATACCTAGTCTCCAGAGCTCACTGTAACGGAGCAAACATGGGGCAATAGCTCTGAGGAGTGTTCCTTGAGGTTCACTGGCTTGGGGAATCCCTACCCGGTTGGTAGGGCCTAGGCACTGTGGCCTCTTCCACTGACTTTCCAGGTAGCACATTTCAGGTAATTTTCAGCCAAAGACAGCCTGGCAGAGTCTCTTCCTCAGAGTCATAAAAGGTAGCCCAAGGGAGTGCTCATTCAAGCTTCCATGGTGCAAAGGTGTTTGTCTGTTAAGAAGCCACAGCAATGGGTCTGTTCCGAGGGCCTCAGTTTCCCCGTCAGAAAAGACCTAGTAGTCTCCAGAGCCCTCTGATACAGAGCACACATAGGGCAATAGCTCTGAGGAGTGTTTCTTGAGGTTCCCTGGCTTGCGGAAGCCCTTCCCGGGCGGTGCGGGCCTAGGCACTGTGGCCTCTTCCACTGACTTTCCCCGGCCTAGGCACTGTGGCCTCTTCCCCTGACTTTCCACGTAGCACTTTCCAGCCACTTGTGATTTTCAGCCAAAGGTAGTCTGGCAGGGTCTCTTCCTTAGAGTCATAAAAGGTAGCCCAGGGGAGTGCTTATCCAATCTTCCCTGGCGAAACAGGTGTTCCCTGTTATGAAGGGACAACAATGGGTTTGCCTTCAGGCTTCAGTTTCCCCGACAGAGACCAGGCCTAGTATCCAGAGCTCTCTGCTACAGAGCACACATGGGGCATTAGCTCTGCGGAGGGTGCCTTGACGTTCCCGGGCTTGGGGAAGCCCTACCGGTGCGGTGGGGCCTAGGCACAATGGCCCCTACCAGTGACTTTCCAGCTAGCACTTTCCAGCCCCTTGTGATTTTCCAACCAAATTTTCAGCCAAAGCCTGGCAGGGTCTCTTCCTTAGAGTCATAAAAGATAGCCCAGGGGAGTGCTTATTCAGACTTCCCTGGTGCAAGAGGTGTTTGTCTGTTAAGTAGGGACAACAAATGGGTCTGCTTCAGGCTTCAGTTTTCCCAGTCAGACCAGGCCCTAGTATCCCAGAGCTCTCTGCTACTGAGCACACATGGGGCAATAGCTCTGAGGAGGGTGCCTTTGAGATTCACGGCTTGGGGAAGCCCTACTCGGGTGCGGTGGGGCCTAGGCACAATGGCCCCTTCCACTGACTTTCCAGCTAGCACTTTCCAGCCCCTTGTGATTTACAACCAAATGGGCAGCCTGGCAGTGTCTCTTCCTTAGAGTCATAAAAAAGATAGCCCAAGGGAGTGCTTATTCAGACTTCTTCCCTGGTGCAAGAGGTGTTTGTCTGTTAAGTAGCCACAACAATGGGTCTGCTTCCAGGGCCTCATTTTCCCAGTCAGAACAGACCTAGTAGTCTCCAGAGCTGGCTGCTACAGAGCAGACATGGGGCAATAGCTCTGAGGAGTGTTCCTTGAGATTTCCTGGCTTGGGGAAGCCCTACTCGGGTGGTGGGGGGGGCCTAGGGCACTGTGATCTCTTCCACTGACTTTCCAGGTAGCACTTTCCAGCCCCTTGTGATTTTCAGCAAAAAGGCAGCCTGGCAGTGTCTCTTCGTTGGAGTCATAAAAAGTAACCCAAGGGAGTGCTTATTCAAGCTTCCCTGGTGCAAGTGGTGTTTGTCTGTTCAGAAGCCACAACAATGCGTCTGATCCCAGGGCCTCAGTTTCCCAGTCAGAACAGACCTAGTCTCCACAGCTCTCTGATATAGAGCACTCATGGGGCAATAGCTCTGAAGAGTGTTCCTTGACGTTCCCTTGCTTGGGAAAGCCCTACACCGGTGGTGGCACCTAGGCACTGTGATATCTTCCACTGACTTACCAGGTAGAACTTTCCAGCCCCTTGTGATTTTCAGCAAAAAGGCAGCCTGGCAGTGTCTCTTCGTTGGAGTCATAAAAAGTAACCCAAGGGAGTGCTTATTCAAGCTTCCCTGGTGCAAGAGGTGTTTGTCTGTTAAGAAGGCACAACAATGGGTCTGCTCACAGGGTCTCAGTTTCCCAGTCAGAACAGACCTAGTAGTCTCCAGAGCTCTCTGTTACGAAGCACACATGGGGCAATAGCTCTGAGGAGTGTTCCTTGAGGTTCCCTGGCTTGGGGAAGCCCTACCCGGGCGGTGGGGCCCAGGTACTGTGGCCTCTTCCACTGACTTTCCAGGTAGCACTTTCCAGCCCCCTGTGATTTTCAGCCAAAGACAGCCTGGCAGGGTCTCTTCCTTAGAGTCATAAAAGGTAGCCCAAGGGAGTGCTTATCCAATCTTCCCTGGCGAAACAGGTGTTTGCTGTTATGAAGGGACAACAATGGGTTTGCCTCTAGGCCTCAGTTTCCTAGTCAGACCAAGCCTAGTATCCAGAGCTCTCTGCTACAGAGCACACATGGGGCATTAGCTCTGAGGAGGGTGCCTTGACGTTCACGGGCTTGGGGAAGCCCAGCGGGTCGGTGGGGCCTAGGTACAATGGCCCCTACCACTGACTTTCCAGCTAGCACTTTCCAGCCCCTTGTGCTTTTCAACCAAATGGAGCCTGGCAGCGTCTCTTCCTTAGAGTCATAAAATATAGCCCAAGGAAATGCTTATTCAGACATCCCTGGTGCAAGATGTGTTTGTCTGTTAAGTAGCCACAACAATGGGTCTGATCCAGCGCCTCAGGTTCCCAGTCAGAACAGACCTAGTCTCCAGAGCTCTCTGCTACAGAGCACACATGGGGCAATAGCTCTGAGGAGTGTTCCTTGAGCTTCCACAGCTTGGGGAAGCCCTACCCGGGCCGTGGGGCCTAGGCACTGTGGCCTCATCCACTGACTTTCCAGGTAGCACTTTCCAGCCGCTTGTGATTTTCAGTTAAAGGCAGCCTGGTAGGGTCTCTTCCTTAGAGTCATAAATGGTAGCCCAAGGGAGTGCTTACTCAGGCTCCTCTGGTGCAAGAGGTGTTTGTCTCTTAAGAAGCCACAAGAATGGGTCTGACCCCAGGGCCTCAGTTTCCCAGTCAGAACAGACCTAGTCTCCAGAACTCTCTGCTACAGTACACACACGGGGCAATAGCTCTGAGGAGTGTTCCTTGAGGTTCCCTGGCTTGGGGAAGCCCTACCCCTGCGGTGGCACCTAGGCACTGTGATCTCTTCCACTGACTTTCCAGGTAGCACTTTCCAGCCCCTTGTGATTTTCAGCCAAAGGCAGCCTGGCAGGATTTCTTCCTTAGAGTCATAAAAGGTAGCCCAACATAGTGCTTATTCAGGCTTCCCTGGTGCAAGAGGTGTTTGTCTGTTAAGTAGCCACAACAATGGGTCTGCTCCCAGGTCTCAGTTTCCCAGTCAGAACAGACCTAGTCTCCAGAGCTTTCTGCTAGAGAGCACACATGGGGCAATAGCTCTGAGGAGTGTTCCTTGAGGTTCCCTGGCTTGGAGAAGCCCTACCCGGACGGTGGGGCCTAGGCACTCTGGCCTCTTCCACTGAATTTCCAGGGAGCACTTTCCAGCCACTTCTGATTTTCAGCCAAAGGCAGCCTGGCAGGGTCTATTCCTTAGAGTCATAAAAGGTAGCCCAAGGCAGTGCTTATTCAGGCTCCCCTGGTGCAACAGGTGTTTGTCAGTTAAGAAGCCACAACAATGGGTCTGCTCCCAGGGATTCAGTTTCCCAGTCAGAACATACCTAGTCTCCAGAGCTCACTGTTACAGAGCACACATGGGGAAATAGCTCTGAGGAGTGTTCCTTGAGGTTCACTGCCTTGGGGAATCCCTACCCGGGTGGTAGGGCCTAGGCACTGTGGCCTCTTCCACTGACTTTCCAGGTAGCACTTTCCAGACACTTCTGATTTTCAGTTAAAGGCAGCCTGGCAGGGTCTCTTCCTTAGAGTCATAAAAGGTAACCCAAGGGAGTGCTTATTCAAGCTTCCCTGGTGGAAGAAGTGTTTGTCTGTTAAGAAGCCACAGCAATGGGTCTGCTTCCAGGGCCTCAGTTTCCCAGTCAGAACAGCCTTCGTAATCTCCAGAGCTCTCTGCTACAGAGCACACACGGGGTAATAGCCCTGAGGAGTGTTCCTTGAGGTTCCCTGGCTTGAGGAAGCCCTACCCGGGCGGTGGGGCCTAGGCACTGTGGCTTCTTCCACTGACTTTCCAGGTAGCACTTTCCAGCCCCTTGTGATTTTTAGCCAAAGGCAGCCTGGCAGGGTCTCTTCCTTAGAGTCATAAAAGGTAGCCCAAGGGAGTGCTTATCCAATCTTCCCTGGCGAAACAGGTGTTTGCTGTTATGAAGGGACAACAATGGGTTTGCCTCCAGGCCTCAGTTTCCTAGTCAGACCAGGCCTAGTATCCAGAGCTCTCTGCTACAGAGCACACATGGGGCAAGAGCTCTCAGGAGTGTTCCTTGAGGTTCCCCGGCTTGGGGAAGCCCTACCCAGGCGATGGGGCCTAGGCACTGTGGCCTCTTCCTCTGACTTTCCAGGTAGCACTTTCCAGCCCCTTGTAATTTTCAGCCAAAGGCAGCAGCCTGGCAGTGTCTCTTCCTTAGAGTCATAAAAGGTAGCCCAAAGTAGTGCTTACTCTGGCTTCTCTGGTGCAAGTGGTGTTTTTCTGTTACGAAGCCACAACAATGGGTCTGCTCCCAGGGCCTGAGTTTCCCCGTCAGAACAGACGTAGTCTCCAGAGCTCTCTGCTACAGAGCACACATGGGGCAATAGCTCTGAGGAGTGTTCCTTGAGGTTCCCTGGCTTGAGGAAGCCCTAACCGGGCGGTGGGGCCTAGGCACTGTGGCCTCTTTCACTGACTTTCCAGGTAGAACTTTCCAGGCCCTTGTGATTTTCAGCCAAATGCAGCCTGGCAGGGTCTCTTCCTTAAAATCAGAAAAGGTAGCCCAAGGGAGTGCTTATTCAGGTTTCCCTGGTACAAGAGTTGTTTGTTAAGAAGCCACAACAATAGGTCTGCTCTCAGGCCCTCAGCTTTAGAGTCAGAACAGACCTAGTCTCCAGAGCTCTCTGCTATCGAGCACACACGCAGCAATTGCTCTGAGGAGTGTTCCTTGAGGTTCCCTGGCTTGGGGAAGCCCTACCCGGGCGGTGGGGCCTAGGCACTGTGGCCTCTTCCACTGACTTTCCAGGTAGCACTTTCCAGCCGCTTGTGATTTTCAGTTAAAGGCAGCCTGGCAGGGTCTCTTCCTTAGAGTCATAAATGGTAGCCCAAGGAAGTGCTTACTCAGGCTCCCCTGGTGAAAGAGGTGTTTGTCTGTTAAGAAGCCACAACAATGGGTCTGCTCCCAGGGCCTCAGTTTCCCCGTCAGAACAGACCTAGTATCCAGAGCTCTCTGCTACAGAGCACACATGGGGCAATAGCTCTGAGGAGGGTTCCTTGAGGTTCCCTGGCTTGGGCAAGCCCTACCCGGGCGGTGCGGCCGAGGCACTGTGGCCTCTTCCACTGACATTCCACGTAGCACTTTTCAGCCACTTGTGATTTTCAGCCCCAGTGCCGCCTGGCAGGTTCTCTTCCTTCGAGTCATAAAAGGTAGCCCAAGGGAGTGCTTATCCAATCTTCCTTGGCGAAACAGGTGTTTGCTGTTAAGAAGTCACAACAATGGGTTTGCTTCCAGGCCTCAGGGTCCTAGTCAGACCAGGCCTAGTCTCCAGAGCTCTGTGCTACAGAGCACACATGGGGCATTAGCTCTGAGGAGGGTGCCTTGATGTTCACGGGCTTGGGGAAGCCCTACCGGGGCCGGGGGCCTAGGCAAAATGGCCCCTACCACTGACTTTCCAGCTAGAACTTTCCAGCCCGTTGTGATTTTCCACCAAATGGAGCCTGGCAAGGTATCTTCCTTAGAATCATAAAAGATAGCCCAACGTAGTGCTTATTCAGGCTTCCCTGGTACAAGAGGTGTTTGTCTATTAAGTACCACAACAATGGGTCTGCTCCCAGGTCTCAGTTTACAAGTCAGAACAGACCTAGTCTCCAGAGCTCTCTGCTACAGAGCACACATGGGGCAATAGCTCTGAGGAGTGTTCCTTGGGGTTCCCTGGCTTGGAGAAGCCCTACCCGGGCGGTGGGGCCTAGGCAATGTGGCCTCTTCCACTGACTTTCCAGGGAGCACTTTCCAGCCACTTCTGATTTTCAGCCAAAGGCAGCCTGGCAGGGTCTATTCCTTAGTGTCATAAAAGGTAGCCCAAGGCAGTGCTTATTCAGGCTCCCCTGGTGCAAGAGGTGTTTGTCTGTTAAGAAGCCACAACAATGGGTCTGCTCCCAGGGATTCAGTTTCCCAGTCAGAACATACCTAGTCTCCAGAGCTCACTGTTACAGAGCAAACATGGGGCAATAGCTCTTAGGAGTGTTCCTTGAGGTTCACTGGCTTGGGGAAGCCCTACCCGGGTGGTAGGGCCTAGGCAATGTGGCCTCTTCCACTGACTTTCCAGTTAGTACTTTCCAGCACCTTGTGATTTTCAGCCAAATGCAGCCTGGTAGTGTCTCTTCCTTAAAGTCATAAAAGGTAGCCCACGGGAGTGTTTATTCAAGCTTCCCTGGTGCAACAGGTGTTTGTCTCTTAAGAAGCCACAAAAATGGGTCTGATCCCAGGGCCTCAGTTTCCCAGTCAGAACAATCCTAGTCTCCAGAACTCACTGCTACAGAGCACACACGGGGCAATTGCTCTGAGGAGTGTTCCTTGAGGTTCCCTGGCTTGGAAAAGCCCTACCCCTGCGGTGGCACCTAGGCACTGTGATCTCTTCCACTGACTTTCCAGGTAGCACTTTCCAGCCCCTTGTGATTTTCAGCCAAAGGCAGCCTGACACGGTCACTTCCTTAGAGTCATAAAAGGTAGCCCAAGGGAATGCTTATTCATGCTTCCCTGGTGCAACAGGTGTTTGTCTGATAAGAAGCCACAACAATGGGTCTGCTCCCAGGGCCTCAGTATCCCAGTGATAACAGACCTAGTCTCCATAGATCTCTGATGCAGAGCACACATGGGGCAGTAGCTCTGAGGAGTGTTCCTTGAGGTTCCTGGCTTGGGGAAGCCCTATCCGGGTTTTGGGGGGCCTAGGCACTGTGGCCTCTTCCACTGACCTTCTAGGTAGCACTTTCCAGCCCCTTGTGATTTTCTGCCAAAGGCAGCCTGGCAGGGTCTCTTCCTTAGAGTCATAAAAGGTAACCAAAGGGAGTGCTTATTCAGGCTTCCCTGGTGCAAGAGGTGTTTGTCTGTTAAGAAGCCACAACTATGGGTCTGTTCCCGGGACCTCAGTTTCCCAGTCAGAACAGACCTAGTAGTCTCCAGAGCTCTCTGCTACAGAGCACACATGGGGCAATAGCTCTGAGGAGTGTTCCTTGAGCTTCCCTGGCTTCAGTAACCCCTACCCTGGGGGTGGGGCCTAGGCACCTTGGCCTATTCCGCTGACTTTCCACGTAGCACTTTCCAGCCCCTTATGATTTTCAGCCAAAGGCAGCCTGGCAGGGTCTCTTCCTTAGAGTCTAAAAGGTAGCCCAAGGGAGTTCTTATTTAGGATTCCCTGGTGCAAGAGGTGTTTGTCTGTTAAGAAGCCACAACAATGGGTCTGCTCCCAGGGCCTCAGTTTCCCAGTCAGAACAGACCTAGTCTCCAGAGCTCACTGTTACAGAGTAAACATGGTGCAATAGCTCTGAGGAGTGTTCCTTGAGCTTCCCTGGCTTGGGGAAGCCCTACCCCGGCAGTGGCACCTAGGCACTGTGATCTCTTCCACTGACTTTGCAGGTAGCACTTACCAGCCCTTTGTGATTTTCAGCCAAAGGCAGCCTGGCAGGGTTTCTTCCTTAGAGTCATAAAACGTAACCCAAGGGAGTGCTTATTCAAGCTTCCCTGGTGGAAGAGGTGTTTCTCTGTTAAGAAGGCACAACAATGGGTCTGCTCCCAGGGTCTCAGTTTCCCAGTCAGAACAGACCTAGTCGTCTCCAGCGCTCTCTGCTACGGATCACACATGGGGCAATAGCTCTCAGGAGTGTTCCTTGAGGTTCCCTGGCTTGGTTAATCCCTACCCGGGTGGTGGGGCATAGGCACTGTGGTCTCTTCCACTGACTTTCCAGGTAGCACTATCCAGCCCCTTGTGATTTTCAGCCAAAGACAGCCTGGCAGGTTCTCTTTCTTATAGCCATAAAAGGTAACCAAGGGAGTAATTATTCAGGCTTCCCTGGTACAAGAGGTTTTTGTCTGTTAAGAAGCCACAACAATGAGTCTGCTCCCAGGGCCTCAATTTCCCCTTCAGAACAGACCTAGTCTCCAGAGCTCTCTGCTACAGAGCACACATGGGGCAATAGCTCTGAGGAGTGTTCCTTGAGGTTCCCTGGCTTCGGGAAGCCCTACCCGGGCGGTGCGGTCTAGGCACTGTGGCCTCTTCCACTGACTTTCCACGTAGCACTTTCCAGCCACTTGTGATTTTCAGCCCCAGTGCAGTCTTGCAGGGTTTCTTCCTTAGAGTGATAAAAGGTAGACCAAGGGAGTGCTTATCCAATCTTCCTTTGTGAAACAGGTGTTTGCTGTTAAGAAGTCACAACAATGGGTTTGCCTCCAGGCCTCAGGGTCCTAGTCAGACCAGGCCTATTCTCCAGAGCTCTGTGCTACAGAGCACACATGGGGCATTAGCTCTGAGGAGGGTGCCTTGATGTTCTCGGGCTTGGGGAAGCCCTACCCCCGGGCGGAGGGGCCTAGGCACTGTGTCGTCTTCCACTGACTTTCCAGGTAGCACTTTCCAGCCCCTTGTGATTTTCATCCAAAGGCAGCCTGGCAAGATCTCTTCCTTACGGTCATTAAAGGTAGCCCAAGGGAGTGCTTATTCAGACTTCCCTGGTGCAAGAGGTGTTTGTCTGTTAAGTAACCACAACAATGGGTCTGCCCCCAGCGACTCAGTTTCCCAGTAAGAACAGACCTAGTCTCCAGAGGTCTCTGCTAGAGAGCACACATGGGGCAATAGCTCTGAGGAGTGTTCCTTGAGGTTCCCTGGCTTGGTTAAGCCCTACCCGGATGGTGGGGGCCTAGGCACTGTGGCCTCTTCCACTGACATTCCAGGTAGCACTATCCAACCCCTTGTGATTTTCAGCCAAAGACAGCCTGACAGGTTCTCTTTCTTATAGCCATAAAAGGTAACCAAGGGAGTACTTATTCAGGCTTCCCTGGTGTACAAGAGGTTTTTGTCTGTTAAGAAGCCACAACAATGGGTCTGCTCCCAGGGCCTCAGTTTCCCCGTCAGAACAGACCTAGTATCCAGAGCTCTCTGCTACAGAGCACACATGGGGCAATAGCTCTGAGGAGTGTTCCTTGAGGTTCCCCGGCTTGGGGAAGCCCTACCCGGGCGGTGGGGCTTAGGCACTGTGGCCTCTTCCACTGACTTTCCAGGTAGCACTTTCCAGCCCCTTGTGATTTTCAGCCAAAGGCAGCCTGGCTGGTTCTCTTCCTTAGAGTCATAAAAGGTAGCCCAAGGAGTGCTTATTCAGGCTTCCCTGGTGCAAGAGGTGTTTGTCTGTTAAGAAGCCCACAACAATGGGTCTGCTCCCCGGGCCTCAGTTTCCAGTCAGAACAGACCTAGTAGTCTCCAGAGCTCTCTGCTACAGAGCACACATGGGGCAATAGCTCTGAGGAGTGTTCCTTGAGATTCCCTGGCTTGGGGAAGCCCTACCCGGGCGGTGGGGCCTAGGCACTGTGGCCTCTTCCACTGACTTTCCAGGTAGCACTTTCCAGCCCTTTGTGATTTTCAGCCAAAGGCAGCCTGGCAGGGTCTCTTCCTTAGAGTCATAAAAGGTAGCCCAAGGGAGTGCTTATTCAGGCTTCCCTGGTGCAAGAGGTGTTTGTCTGTTAAGAAGCCACAACAATGGGTCTGCTCCCAGGGCCTCAGTTTTAGAGTCAGAACAGACCTAGTCTCCAGAGCTCTCTGCTACAGAGCACACATGGGGGCAATAGCTCTGAGGAGTGTTCCTTGAGGTTCCCTGGCTTGGGGAAGCCCTACCCGGGCGGTGGGGCCTAGGCACTGTGGCCTCTTCCACTGACTTTCCAGGTAGCACTTTCCAGCCCCTTGTGATTTTCAGCCAAAGGCAGCCTGGCAGGGTCTCTTCCTTAGAGTCATAAAAGGTAGCCCAAGGGAGTGCTTATTCAGGCTTCCCTGGTGCAAGAGGTGTTTGTCTGTTAAGAAGCCACAACAATGGGTCTGCTCCCAGGGCCTCAGTTTCCCAGTCAGAACAGACCTAGTCTCCAGAGCTCTCTGCTACAGAGCACACATGGGGGCAAATAGCTCTGAGGAGTGTTCCTTGAGGTTCCCTGGCTTGGGGAAGCCCTACCCGGGCAGTGGGGCCTAGGCACTGTGGCCTCTTCCACTGACTTTCCAGGTAGTACTTTCCAGCCCCTTGTGATTTTCAGCCAAATGCAGCCTGGCAGTGTCTCTTCCTTAGAGTCATAAAAGGTAGCCCAAGGGAGTGTTTATTCAAGCTTCCCTGGTGCAACAGCTGTTTGTCTCTTAAGAAGCCACAAGAATGGGTCTGATGATCCCAGGGCTTCAGTTTCCCAGTCAGAACAGACTTAGTCTCCAGAACTCTCTGCTACAGAGCACACACACGGGGCAATAGCTCTGAGGAGTGTTCCTTGAGGTTCCCTGGCTTGGGGAAGCCCTACCCCTGCAGTGGCACCTAGCACTGTGATTTCTTCCATTGACTTTCCAGGTAGCACTTTCCAGCTCCTTGTGATTTTCAGCCAAAGGCAGCCTGGCAGGGTCTCTTCCTTAGAGTCATAAAATGTAACCCAAGGGAGTGCTTATTCAAGCTTCCCTGGTGCAAGAGGTGTTTGTCTGTTAAGAAGGCACAACAATGGGTCTGCTCCCAGGGTCTCAGTTTCCCAGTGAGAACAGACCTAGAAGTCTCCAGGGCTCTCTGCTATGGAGCACACATGGGGCAATAGCTCTGAGGAGTGTTTTTTGAGGTTCCCTGGCTTGGGGAATCCCTATCCAGGCGGTGGGGCCTAGGCACTGTGGCCTCTTCCACTGACTTTCCAGGTAGTACTTTCCAGCCCCTTGTGATTTTCAGCCAAAGACAGCCTGGCAGGGTCTCTTTCTTACAGTCATAAAAGGTAACCCAAGGGAGTCCTTATTCAGGCTTCCCTGGTACAAGAGGTTTTTGTCTGTTAAAAAGCCACAACAATGGGTCTGCTCCCAGGGCCTCAGTTTCCCCGTCAGAACAGACCTAGTCTCCAGAGCTCTCTGCTACAGAGCACACATGGGGCAATAGCTCTGTGGAGTGTTCCTTGAGTTTCCCTGGCTTGGGCAAGCCCTACCCGGTCGGTGCCGCCTAGGCCCTGTGGCCTCTTCCACTGACTTTCCACGTAGCACTTTTAAGCCACTTGTGATTTTCAGCCCCAGTGCCGCCTGGCAGGTTCTCTTCCTTAGAGTCATAAAAGGTAGCCCAAGGGAGTGCTTATCCAATCTTCCTTGGCGAAACAGGTGGTTGCTGTTAAGAAGTTACAACAATGGGTTTGCCTCCAGGCCTCAGGGTCCTAGTCAGTCCAGGCATAGTCTCCAGAGCTCTGTGCTACAGAGCACACATGGGGCATTATTTCTGAGGAGGGTGCCTTGATGTTCACGGGCTTGGGGAAGCCCTACCGGGGCGGGGGGCCTAGGCAAAATGGCCCCTACCACTGAGTTTCCAGCTAGCACTTTCCAGCCCGTTGTGATTTTCAACGAAATGGAGCCTGGCAAGGTCTCTTCCTTAGAATCATAAAAGATAGCCCAAGGGAGTGCTTATTCAGGCTTCCCTGGTGCAAGAGGTGTTTGTCTGTTAAGTAGCCACAACAATGGGTCTGCTCCCAGGGCCTGAGTTTCCCAGTCAGAACAGACCTAGTCCCCAGAGCTCTCTGCTACAGAGCACACATGGGGCAATAGCTCTGAGGAGTGTTCCTTGAGGTTCCCTGGCTTGGGGAAACCCTCCCCGGGTGGTGGGGCCTAGGCACTGTAGCCTCTTCCACTGAGTTTCCAGGTAGCACTTTCAAGCCCCTTGTGATTTTCAGCCAAATGCAGCCTGGCAGGGTCTCTTCCTTAGAGTCATAAAAGTTAGCCTAAGGGAGTGCTTATTCTGGCTTCCCTGGTACAAGAGGTGTTTGTCTGTTAAGAAGCCACAATAATGGGTCTGCTCCCAGGGCCTGAGTTTTCCAGTCAGAACATACCTACTCTCCAGAGCTCACTGTTACAGAGCACACATGGGGCAATAACACTCACATGTGTTCCTTGAGGTTCCCTGGCTTGGGGAAGCCCTACCGGGGCGATGGGGCCTCGGCACTGTGGCCTCTTTCACTGACTTTCCAGGTAGCACTTTCAAGCCCCTTGTGATTTTCAGCCAGATGAAGCCTGTCACGGTCTCTTCCTTAGAGTCATAAAAGGTAGCACAAGGGAGGGCTTACTCAGGCTTTTCTGGTGCAAGAGGTGCTTGTCTGTTAAGCAGCCAAAAAAATGGGACTGATCCCAGGGCCTCAGTTTCCCAGTCAGAACAGACCTAGTGTCCAGAGCTCTCTGCTACAGAGCACATATGGGGCAATAGCTCTGAGGAGTGTTCCTTGAAATTCCCCGGCTTGGGGAAGCCCTATCCGGCCGGTGGGCCGTAGGCGCTGTGATCTCTTCCACTGACGTTCCAGGTAGCACTTTCCAGCCCCTTGTGATTTTCAGCTAAAGGCAGCCTGACACGGTCACTTCCTTAGAGTCATAAAAGGTAGCCCAAGGGAATGCTTATTCAGGCTTCCCTGGTGCAACAGGTGTTTGTCTGTTAAGAAGCCACTACAATGGGTTTGCTCCCAGGGCCTCAGTTTCCCAGTGAGAACAGACCTAGTCTCCAGAGCTCTCTGCTACCGAGCACATATGGGGCAATAGCTCTGAGGATTGTTCCTTGAGGTTCCACGGCTTGGGGAAGCCCAATCCCGGCGGTGGGGCCTAGGCACTGTGGCCATTTACACTGACTTTCAACGTAGCACTTTTCAGCCCCTTGTGATTTTCAGCCAAAGGCAGCCTGGCAGGGTCTCTTCCTTAGAGTCATAAAAGGTAGCCCAAGGGACTGCTTATTCAAGCTTCCCTGGTGCAACAGGTGTTTGTCTCTTAAGAAGCCACAAGAATGGGTCTGATCCCAGGGCCTCAGTTTCCCAGTCAGAACAGACCTAGTCTCCAGAACTCTCTGCTACAGAGCACACACGGGGCAATAGCTCTGAGGAGTGTTCCTTGAGGTTCCCTGCCTTGGGGAAGCCCTACCCGGGCGGTGGGGCCTCGGCACTGTGGCCTCTTTCACTGACTTTCCAGGTAGCACTTTCAAGCCCCTTGTGATTTTCAGCCAGATGCAGCCTGTCACGGTCTCTTCCTTAGAGTCATAAAAGGTAGCACAAGGGAGGGCTTACTCAGGCTTTTCTGGTGCAAGAGGTGTTTGTCTGTTAAGAAGCCACAATAATGGGTCTGCTCCCAGGGCCTGAGTTTTTCAGTCAGAACATACCTACTCTCCAGAGCTCACTGTTACAGAGCACACATGGGGCAATAACACTCACATGTGTTCCTTGAGGTTCCCTGGCTTGGGGAAGCCCTACCGGGGCGATGGGGCCTCGGCACTGTGGCCTCTTTCACTGACTTTCCAGGTATCCCTTCCCAGCCCCTTGTGATTTTCAGCCAGATGCAGCCTTGCAGGGTCTCTTCCTTAGAGTCAAAAAAGGTAGCCCAAGGGACTGCTTACTCAGTCTTCCTTGGTGCAAGAGGTCTTTGGCTGTGAAGACGCCAGAACAATGGCTCTGCTCCCAGGGCCTCAGTTTCCCAGTCAGAACAGAACTAGTCTCCAGAGGTCTCTGCTACAGAGCCGACATGGGGAAATAGCTCTGAGGAGGGTTCCTTGTGGCTCCCTGCCTTGGGGAAGCCCTACCCGGGTGCTGGGGCCTAGGCACTGTGGCCTCTTTCACTGACTTTCCAGGTATCACTTCCCAGCCCCTTGTGATATTCAGCCAGATGCAGCCTTCCAGGGTCTCTTCCTTAGAGTCAAAAAAGGTAGCCCAAGGGACTGCTTATTCAGTCTTCCCTTGTGCAAGAGGTGTTTGGCTGTGAAACGCCAGAACAATGGCTCTGGTCCAGGGCCTCAGTTTCCCAGTCAGAACGGACCTAGTCTTCAGAGCTCTCTGCTACAGATCAGACATGGGGAAATAGCTCTGAGGAGGATTCCTTGAGGCTCCCTGCCTTGAGGAAGTCCTACCCGGGTGCTGGGGCCTAGGCACTGTGGCCTCTTTCACTGACTTTCCAGGTATCACTTCCCAGCCCCTTGTGATTTTCAGCCAGATGCAGCCTTGCAGGGTCTCTTCCTTAGAGTCAAAAAAGGTAGCCCAAGGGACTGCTTATTCAGTCTTCCCTGGTGCAAGAGGTGTTTGGCTGTGAAGACACCAGAACAATGGCTCTGCTCCCAGGGCCTCAGTTTCCCAGTCAGAACAGACCTAGTCTCCAGAGCTCTCTGCTACAGAGCAGACATGGGGAAATAGCTCTGAGGAGGGTTCCTTGAGGCTTCCTGCCTTGGGGAAGCCCTACCCGGGTGCTGGGGCCTAGGCACTGTGGCCTCTTTCACTGACTTTCCAGGTATCGCTTCCCAGCCCCTTGTGATTTTCGGACAGATGCAGCCTTGCAGGGTCTCTTCCTTAGAGTCAAAAAAGGTAGCCGAAAGGACTGCTTATTCAGTCTTCCCTGGTGCAAGAGGTGTTTGGCTGTGAAGACGCCAGAACAATGGCTCTGCTCCCAGGGCCTCAGTTTCCCAGTCAGAACAGACCTAGTCTCCAGAGCTCTCTGCTACAGAGCAGACATGGGGAAAAAGTGCTGTGGAGGGTTCCTTCACGTTCCAGGGCACTGTCGAAGCCTTACCTGGTCTTTGGAGCCTAGGCACTGTGGCCTCTTTCACTGACTTTCCAGGTATCACTTCCCAGCCCCTTGTGATTTTCAGCCAGATGCAGCCTTGCAGGGTCTCTTCCTTAGAGTCAAAAAAGGTAGCCCAAGGGACTGTTTATTCAGTCTTCCCTGGTGCAAGAGGTGTTTGGCTGTGAAGACGCCAGAACAATGGCTCTGCTCCCAGGGCCTCAGTTTCCCAGTCAGAACAGACTTAGTCTCCAGAGCTCTCTGCTACAGAGCAGACATGGGGAAAAAGCGCTGTGGACGGTGCCTTCACGTTCCTCATGTTCCAGGGCACTGTCGAAGCATTACATGGGTTTTGGAGCCTAGGCACTGTGGCCTCTTTCACTGACTTTCCAGGTATCACTTCCCAGCCCCTTGTGATTTTCAGCCAGATGCAGCCTTGCAGGGTCTCTTCCATAGAGTCAAAAAAGGTAGCCCAAGGGACTGCTTATTCAGTCTTCCCTGGTGCAAGAGGTGTTTGGCTGTGAAGACGCCATAACAATGGCTCTGCTCCCAGGGCCTCAGTTTCACAGTCAGAACAGACCTAGTCTCCAGAGCTCTCTGCTACAGAGCAGACATGGGAAAATAGCTCTGAGGAGGTTTCCTTGAGGCTCCCTGCCTTGGGGAAATCCTACCCGGGTGCTGGGGCCTCGGAACTGTGGCCTCTTTCACTGACTTTCCAGGTATCACTTCCCAGCCCCTTGTGATTTTCAGCCAGATGCAGCCTTGCAGGGTCTCTTCCTTAGAGTCAAAAAACGGAGCCCAAGGGACTGCTTATTCAGTCTTCCCTGGTGCAAGAGGTGTTTGGCTGTGAAGACGCCAGAACAATGGCTCTGCTCCCAGGGCCTCAGTTTCCCAGTCAGAACAGACCTAGTCTCCAGAGCTCTCTGCTACAGAGCAGACATGGGGAAATAGCTCTGAGGAGGGTTCCTTGAGGCTCCCTGCCTTGGGGAAGCCCTACCCGGGTGCTGGGCCTAGGCACTGTGGCCTCTTTCACTGAATTTCCAGGTATTGCTTCCCAGCCCCTTGTGATTTTCAGACAGATGCAGCCTTGCAGGGTCTCTTCCTTAGAGTCAAAAAAGGTAGCCCAAGAGACTGCTTATTCAGTCTTCCCTGGTGCAAGAGGTGTTTCGCTGTGAAGACGCCAGAACAATGGCTCTGCTCCCAGGGCCTCAGTTTCCCAGTCAGAACAGACCTAGTCTCCAGAGCTCTCTGCTACAGAGCAGACATGGGGAAAAAGCGCTGTGGACGGTGCCTTCACGT
>JAGTYA010000823.1:0-17386 GCA_024291935.2 Okapia johnstoni | reverse complement strand
CAAGGAGTCAAGCCCCGTTCGGAGCCGGAACAGGTGCCGGGGCATGCTCTCCATGCCCTGCAAGGGAAAAGCGCCTCCTCCCTCTATGGGCGTGGCCTCACGGGGGTGTTCTCGACTTGCGGCGGTGCATTCTCGAGTTGCGGCGGGTACCCCGGCCCGTCTCCCCCGTTAGCCCAGCGGGGTCGCCATGCCTCCTTTCGAGCGGACAGGGGCCCGAGCAGCCTCGGGATTCGCCAGGAGGCGCTGCAGCGCCCTGGGTCCGCGTCAGGCATGGAGCTAGGAGGACGAACCTCAGGAGAGGCGAGAGTCCCGCTCTGGAGGTGCGAGGGAATGTAGGGATTGCGATGGCATTCAGGAAGGGGATTGGACCCCCCCTTTCGAGAGGAGGGGCCGACGGCGACGGGGGGCCCCTCGCGAGCGGCCTCTGGAGACTCAGGGTTCCGCTCGCCTGTGGACACGGGTATCCCAGGGAACCTCTGGGGGCGCCTAGAGGGAGTCCAGCCTCCGTTGCAGCGCCAGAGAGAAAGGCAGGACGGCTCTCGCGTCGCTGCAGATCCCAAGGGCCCCGTCTCGCAAGGAGGGGGGCCCGGGGACGCCCTCGCGGTGTGGCGGGAAGCCCCGCTTTCTTGGCAGGTTGGCCCGGGGATCTCGGGGACACCTGGAGTCGCCCGCAAGGAGTCAAGCCCCGTTCGGAGCCGGGACAGGTGCCGGGGCATGCTCTCCATGCCCTGCAAGGGAAAAGCGCCTCCTCCCTCTATGGGCGTGGCCTCACGGGGGTGTTCTCGACTTGCGGCGGTGCATTCTCGAGTTGCGGCGGGTACCCCGGCCCGTCTCCCCCGTTAGCCCAGCGGGGTCGCCATGCCTCCTTTCGAGCGGACAGGGGCCCGAGCAGCCTCGGGATTTCGCCAGGAGGCGCTGCAGCGCCCTGGGTCCGCGTCAGGCATGGAGCTAGGACCCTCGGGGGTCCCCGGAGGGGGGGAGGGGACAGGTATAACTGGCCCTGTTGGTGTGGCCTCCAGGGGAGTCGAGGGACCTCAGCCTTTATCTCTCCGGTCACAACAGCCAAGGGCAATCGGGGCTTCCCCTCGAATGCAGGGGCGAAGGTCGTGCTTTTTTCCGCGCGAGCGCAGGGGGAAGCGGGGGTGGCTATCTCTGAATCGACGGGCGTGGCGCCTCGGGGGAGCCTCTCTTGTTGCCTATGAGAAGTCCAGGCCTCCTTTGACAACGCCAGGGGGCTGCTGGGCTTCCCCTCGCCTCACGTCCACGGGAAACTGCCCGTTGCAGTGACGGATGGGGGTTCCTCGGGGGACTTTTGGTCTTGCGGCAGAATACTAGGCCCTTGGGGCTCTTCCTCTCGAACCTCTGGATGAGGCGTGTAGTCCCGATATGGAGCGTGCGAGGGGAAGGTAGGGATTGCTGAAGGCATTCAGGGTAGTAGAATGGACCCACCTTTCGAGAGCGAGGGGCTGACGGCGACGGGGCGGCCCTCGCGAGCGGTCCTCGGGAGACTCAGGTTTTCCGCTTCGACATGTGGACAGGGTATCCCAGGGAACTTCTGGGGGGCCTAGAGGGAGTCCAGCCTCCGTTGCAGCGCCATAGAGAAGGCCGGACGGCTCTCGAGTCGCTGCAGATCCCAAGGGCCCCGTCTCGTCAAGGAGGGGGGCCCGGGGGGACGCCCTCCGCGGTGTGGCGGAAAGCCCCTGCTTTCTGGCAGGTTGGGCCCGGGGGGATCTCGGGGGACACCTGGCGTCGCCCCGCAAGGAGTCAAGCCCACCGTTCGGAAGCCGGGACAGTTGCATGGGGCATGCTCTTCCATGCCCTGCAAGGGAAAAGCGCCTCCTCCCTCTATGGTCGGGGCCTTCGACGGGGTGTTTACTCGACTTGCGGCGGTATGCATTCTCGAGTTGCGGCGGGTACAACCGGCCCGTCTCCCCCCTCGTTAGCCCAGCGGGGTCGCCATGCATCCTTTCGAGCGGACTACAGGGGCCCGAGCAGCCTCGGGATTCGCCAGGAGGCGCTTGCAGCGCCCGCTGGTCCGCGTCAGGCTGGAGCAAGGACCCTCGGGGGTCCCCTGAGGGGGGGAGGGGGGACAGGTATAACTGGCACCTGTGGGGTGGCCTCCAGGGAGTCGAGGGACTCAGCCTTTCTCTCCGGTCACAGCCAAGGGCTAAATCGGGATTCCCCTCGAATGCAGGGGCGAAGGTCGTGCTTCTTCCTCGCGGGCGCAGGGGGAAGCGGGGTGACCTCTTCTGAATCGGCGGGTCGTGGCGCCTCGGGGAGCCTCTCTTGAGTTGCCTTACTGAAAGTCCAGGGCCTCCTTTGACATCGCCAGGGACTGCTGGGACTTACCCCCGCGCTCACGTCCCAGGAACTGGACTCGCTTGCCGAATGGGGTTTCCTCGGGGACCTTTGGTCTTGCGCCGGAACTTGGCCCCTTGGGGCCGTCTTCTCGGAACCTCAGGAGAGGCGAGAGTCCCGCTCTGAACGTGCGAGGGAATTGTAGTAGATTGCGATGGCATTCAGGAAGGGGATTGGACCCCCCCTTCGAGAGGAGGGGCCGACGGAGACGGGGGGACCTTCCTCGTCGACGCGGCCTCTGGGGAATCAGGGTTCCGCTTGGTCTGTGGACACGGGTATCCCAGGGAAACCTTCTGGGGGCGCCTTGAGGTGGTCCAGCCGCCGTTGGCAGCTCCAGAGAGAAGGCAGGCACGGCTCTCGAGTACGCTGCAGATGGGCCAAGGGGCCCCTTCTAGGGGCAAGGAGGGGGGCCCGGGGGACGCCCACGCGGGGTTATTGTGTGGCGGGAAGTCCCCGCTTTATTGCAGGTTGGCGGGCCGGGGATCTCGGGGAACACCCTGGAGTCGACAGCAAGGAGTCAAGCCCTCGTTCGGAGCCAGGCAAACAGGTGCGGGGCATGCTCTCCATGCCCGTGCAAGGGAAAAAGCGCCTCCTCCCTCTCATGGGCGTGGCCTCACGTGGTTGTTCTCCGACTTGCGGGGGTGCTTTCTCGAGTTGCGGCGGGGAACCCCGGCCCCGTCTCCCACGTGTAGCCAAGAGGGGTTCGCCATGCCTACTTTCGAGCGGACAGGGCAGCCCGACCTATCCTCGTGGATTCGCCAGGAGGCGCGTGCAGCGCCCAGAAGGATCAGCGAGCAGGCCATGGAGCTAGGACCCTCGGGGGTCCCCGGGAGGGGGGGAGGGGAAGGTATAAACTGGCAACTGTGGGGTGGCCTCCAGGGAGTCGAGGGGGACTCAGCCTTTCTCTCGGGTCACAGCCAAGGGCAATCGGGCTTCCCCTCGAATGCAGGGGCGAAGGTCGTGCTTTTCCGCGCGGCGCAGGGGAAGCGGGGGTGGCCTCTCTGAATCGGGGGCGTGGCGGGCGCTCGGGGGAGCCTCTCTTTGTTGCCTCTGAGAAGTCCAGGCCTCCTTTGACATCGCCAGGGGCTGCTGGGCTTCCCCTCGCCTCACGTCCAGGGAACTGGACTCGCTTGCCGATGGGGGTTCCTCGGGGGACCATTTGGTCTTGCGGCCGGAACTGGCCCCTTGGGGCCTCTTCTCGAACCTCAGGAGAGGCGAGAGTCCCCGCTCTGGAGGTGCGAGGGAATGTAGGGATTGCTGATGGGCATTCAGGAAGGGGATTGGACCCCCCTTTTCGAGCAGGAGGGGTGCGACGGCGACGGGGGGGGCCCTCGCGAGCGGCCTCTGGAGACTTCAGGGTTCCGCTCGCCTGTGGACACGGGTATCCCAGGGAACCTCTGGGGGCGCCTAGAGGGAGTCCAGCCTCGTTTGCAGCGCCAGAGAGAAGGCAGGACGGCTCTCGAGTCGCTGCAGATCCCAAGGGCCCAGTCTCGCAAGGAGGGGGGGCCCGGGGGACGCCCTCGCGGTTGTGGCGGGAAGCCCCGCTTTCTTGGCAGGTTGGCCCGGGGTCTCTCGGGGGACACCTGGAGTCGCCCGCAAGGAGTCAAGCCCCGTTCGGCCGCCGGAAAGGGTTGCGGGGCATGCTCTCCATGCCCTGCAAGGGAAAAGCGCTCTCCTCCCTTTATGGGGGTGGCCTCACGGGGGTTGTTCTCGACTTGCGGGCGGGCTGCATTCTCGAGTTGCTGGGGGGTACCCCGGCCCGTCTCCCCGTTAGCCCAGCGGGGTCGCCATGCCTCCTTTCGATCCGGGACAGGGGCCCGGCAGCAGCCTCGGGATTCGCCCAGGAGGCGCTGCAGCGCCCTGGGTCCGCGTTGGCATGGAGCTAGGACCCTCGGGGGTCCCCGGAGGGGGGGAGGGGACAGGTATAACTGGCACCTGTGGGGTGGCCTCCAGGGAGTCGAGGGGACTCAGCCTTTCTCCCCCCACCTCGGTCACGAGCCAAGGGCAATCGGGCTTCCCTCGAATGCAGGGGGCGAAGGTCGTGCTTTTCCGCGCGGCGCAGGGGGAAGCGGGGGTGGCCTCTCTGAATCGGGGGCGTGGCGCCTGGGGAGGCTCTTCTCTTGTTGCCTCTGAGAAGTCCAGGCCTCCTTTGACATACGGCCAGGGGCTGCTGGGCTTCCCCTCGCCCCTCACGTCCAGGGAACTGGACTCGCTTGCCGATGGGGGGTTCCTCGGGGACCTTTGGTCTTGCGGCCCGAACTGGCCCCTTGGGGCCTCTTCTCGAACCTCAGGAGAGGCGAGAGTCCCGCCTCTGGAGTGCGAGGGAATGTAGGGATATGCGATGGCATTCAGGAAGGGGATTGGACCCCCCTTTCGAGAGGAGCTAGGAGCGACGGCGACGGGGGGCCTCGCGAGCGGCCTCTGGAGACTCAGGGTTTCCGCTCGCCTGTGGACACGGTTATCCCAGGGAACCTCTGGGGGCGCCTAGAGGGAGTCCAGCCTCCGTTGCAGCGCCAGAGAGAAGGCAGGACCGGCTCTCGAGTCGCTGCAGATCCGAAGGGCCCCGTCTCGCAAGGAGGGGGGGGCCCGGGGGACGCCCTCACGGTGTGGCGCGGGAAGCCCCGCTTTCTTGGCAGGTTGGCCCGGGGATCTCGGGGGACACCTGGAGTTCGCCGCAAGGAGTCAAGCCCCGTTCGGAGCCGGAAACAGGTGCCGGGGGAATGCTCTCTCCATGCCCTGCAAGGGAAAAGCGCCTCCTCCCTCTATGGGCGTGGCCTCACGGGGGTGTTCTCGACTTGCGGCGGTTGCATTCTCGAGTTGCGGCGGGTACCCCGGCCCGTCTCCCCCGTTAGCCCAGCGGGGTCGCCATGCCTCCTTTCGAGCGGACAGGGGCCCGAGCAGCCTCGGGATTCGCCAGGAGGCGCTGCAGCGCCCTGGGTCCGCGTCAGGCATGGAGCTAGGACCCTCGGGGGTCCCCGGAGGGGGGGGAGGGGACAGGTATAACTGGCACCCTGTGGGGTGGCCTCCAGGGAGTCGAGGGGACTCAGCCTTTCTCTCCGGTCACAGCCAAGGGCAAAATCGGGCTTCCCCTCGAATGCAGGGGCGAAGGTCGTGCTTTTCCCGCGCGGCGCAGGGGGAAGCGGGGGTGGCCTCTCTGAATCGGGGGCGTGGCGCCTCGGGGAGCCTCTCTTGTTGCCTCTGAGAAGTCCAGGCCTCCTTTGACATCGCCAGGGGCTGCTGCTGGGCTTCCCCTCGCCTCACGTCCAGGGAACTGGACTCGCTTGCCGGATGGGGGTTTCCTCGGGGACCTTTGGTCTTGCGGCCGGAACTGGCCCCTTGGGGCCTCTTCTCGAACCTCAGGAGAGGCGAGAGTCCCGCTCTGGAGGTGCGAGGGAATGTAGGGATTGCGATGGGCATTCAGGAAGGGGATTGGACCCCCCCTTTCGAGAGGAGGGGCCGACGGCGACGGTGGGGGCCCCCTCGCGAGCGGCCTCTGGAGACTCAGGGTTCCCGCTCGCGCCTGTGGACACGGGTATCCCAGGGAACCTCTGGGGGCGCCTAGAGGGAGTCCACCTCCGTTGCAGCGCCAGAGAGAAGGCAGGACGGCTCTCGCGTCGCAGCAGATCCCAAAGGGCCCCCGTCTCGCAAGGAGGGGGGCCCGGGGGACGCCCTCGCGGTGTGGCGGGAAGCCCCGCTTTCTTGGCAGGTTGGCCCGGGGATCTCGGGGGACACCTGGAGTCGCCCGCAAGGAGTCAAGCCCCGTTCGGTCAGCCGGAACAGGTGCCGGGGCATGCTCTCCATGCCCTGCAAGGGAAAAGCGCCTCCTCCCTCTATGGGCGTGGCCTCACGGGGGTGTTCTCGACTTGCGGCGGTGCATTCTCGAGTTGCGGCGGGTACCCCCGGCCCGTCTCCCCCGTTAGCCCAGCGGGGTCGCCATGCCTCCTTTCGAGCGGACAGGGCCCGAGCAGCCTCGGGATTCGCCAGGAGGCGCTGCAAAAGCGCCCTGGGTCCGCGTCAGGCATGGAGCTAGGACCCTCGGGGGTCCCCGGAGGGGGGGAGGGGACAGGTATAACTGGCACCTGTGGGGTGGCCTCCAGGGAGTCGAGGGGACTCAGCCTTTCTCTCCGGTCACAGCCAAGGGCAATCGGGCTTCCCCTCGAATGCAGGGGGAGAAGAGGTCGTGCTTTTTTTCCGCGCGGCGCAGGGGGAAGCGGGGGTGGCCTCTCTGAATCGGGGGCGTGGCGCCTCGGGGAGCCTCTCTTGTTGCCTCTGAGAAGTCCAGGCCTCCTTTGACATCGCCAGGGGCTGCTGGGCTTCCCCTCGCCTCACGTCCAGGGAACTGGACTCGCTTGCCGATGGGGGTTTCCTCGGGGACCTTTGGTCTTGCGGCCGGAACTGGCCCCTTGGGGCCTCTTCTCGAACCTCAGGAGAGGCGAGAGTCCCGCTCTGGAGGTGCGAGGGAATGTGTAGGGATTGCGATGGCATTCAGGAAGGGGATTGGACCCCCCTTTCGAGAGGAGGGGCCGACGGCGACGGGGGGCCCCTCGCGAGCGGCCTCTGGAGACTCAGGGTTCCGCTCGCCTGTGGACACGGGTATCCCAGGGAACCTCTGGGGGCGCCTAGAGGGAGTCCAGCCTCCGTTGCAGCGCCAGAGAGAAGGCAGGACGGCTCTCGCGTCGCTGCAGATCCCAAGGGCCCCGTCTCGCAAGGAGGGGGGGCCCGGGGACGCCCTCGCGGTGTGTGGCGGCGCCAGGAGGCGCTGCAGCGCCCCCTGGGTCCGCGTCAGGCATGGAGCTAGGACCCTCGGGGGTCCCCGGAGGGGGGGAGGGGACAGGTATAACTGGCACCTGTGGGGTGGCCTCCAGGGAGTCGAGGGGACTCAGCCTTTCTCTCCGGTCACAGCCAAGGGCAATCGGGCTTCCCCTCGAATGCAGGGGCGAAGGTCGTGCTTTTCCGCGCGGCGCAGGGGGAAGCGGGGGTGGCCTCTCTGAATCGGGGGCGTGGCGCCTCGGGGAGCCTCTCTTGTTGCCTCTGAGAAGTCCAGGCCTCCTTTGACATCGCCAGGGGCTGCGGGGCTTCCCCTCGCCTCACGTCCAGGGAACTGGACTCGCTTGCCGATGGGGGTTCCTCGGGGACCTTTGGTCTTGCGGCCGGAACTGGCCCCTTGGGGCCTCTTCTCGAACCTCAGGAGAGGCGAGAGTCCCGCTCTGGAGGTGCGAGGGAATGTAGGGATTGCGATGGCATTCAGGAAGGGGATTGGACCCCCCTTTCGAGAGGAGGGGCCGACGGCGACGGGGGGCCCCTCGCGAGCGGCCTCTGGAGACTCAGGGTTCCGCTCGCCTGTGGACACGGGTATCCCAGGGAACCTCTGGGGGCGCCTAGAGGGAGTCCAGCCTCCGTTGCAGCGCCAGAGAGAAGGCAGGACGGCTCTCGCGTCGCTGCAGATCCCAAGGGCCCCGTCTCGCAAGGAGGGGGGCCCGGGGGACGCCCTCGCGGTGTGGCGGGAAGCCCCGCTTTCTTGGCAGGTTGGCCCGGGGATCTCGGGGGACACCTGGAGTCGCCCGCAAGGAGTCAAGCCCCGTTCGGAGCCGGAACAGGTGCCGGGGCATGCTCTCCATGCCCTGCAAGGGAAAAGCGCCTCCTCCCTCTATGGGCGTGGCCTCACGGGGGTGTTCTCGACTTGCGGCGGTGCATTCTCGAGTTGCGGCGGGTACCCCGGCCCGTCTCCCCCGTTAGCCCAGCGGGGTCGCCATGCCTCCTTTCGAGCGGACAGGGGCCCGAGCAGCCTCGGGATTCGCCAGGAGGCGCTGCAGCGCCCTGGGTCCGCGTCAGGCATGGAGCTAGGACCCTCGGGGGTCCCCGGAGGGGGGGAGGGGACAGGTATAACTGGCACCTGTGGGGTGGCCTCCAGGGAGTCGAGGGGACTCAGCCTTTCTCTCCGGTCACAGCCAAGGGCAATCGGGCTTCCCCTCGAATGCAGGGGCGAAGGTCGTGCTTTTCCGCGCGGCGCAGGGGGAAGCGGGGGTGGCCTCTCTGAATCGGGGGCGTGGCGCCTCGGGGAGCCTCTCTTGTTGCCTCTGAGAAGTCCAGGCCTCCTTTGACATCGCCAGGGGCTGCTGGGCTTCCCCTCGCCTCACGTCCAGGGAACTGGACTCGCTTGCCGATGGGGGTTCCTCGGGGACCTTTGGTCTTGCGGCCGGAACTGGCCCCTTGGGGCCTCTTCTCGAACCTCAGGAGAGGCGAGAGTCCCGCTCTGGAGGTGCGAGGGAATGTAGGGATTGCGATGGCATTCAGGAAGGGGATTGGACCCCCCTTTCGAGAGGAGGGGCCGACGGCGACGGGGGGCCCCTCGCGAGCGGCCTCTGGAGACTCAGGGTTCCGCTCGCCTGTGGACACGGGTATCCCAGGGAACCTCTGGGGGCGCCTAGAGGGAGTCCAGCCTCCGTTGCAGCGCCAGAGAGAAGGCAGGACGGCTCTCGCGTCGCTGCAGATCCCAAGGGCCCCGTCTCGCAAGGAGGGGGGCCCGGGGGACGCCCTCGCGGTGTGGCGGGAAGCCCCGCTTTCTTGGCAGGTTGGCCCGGGGATCTCGGGGGACACCTGGAGTCGCCCGCAAGGAGTCAAGCCCCGTTCGGAGCCGGAACAGGTGCCGGGGCATGCTCTCCATGCCCTGCAAGGGAAAAGCGCCTCCTCCCTCTATGGGCGTGGCCTCACGGGGGTGTTCTCGACTTGCGGCGGTGCATTCTCGAGTTGCGGCGGGTACCCCGGCCCGTCTCCCCCGTTAGCCCAGCGGGGTCGCCATGCCTCCTTTCGAGCGGACAGGGGCCCGAGCAGCCTCGGGATTCGCCAGGAGGCGCTGCAGCGCCCTGGGTCCGCGTCAGGCATGGAGCTAGGACCCTCGGGGGTCCCCGGAGGGGGGGAGGGGACAGGTATAACTGGCACCTGTGGGGTGGCCTCCAGGGAGTCGAGGGGACTCAGCCTTTCTCTCCGGTCACAGCCAAGGGCAATCGGGCTTCCCCTCGAATGCAGGGGCGAAGGTCGTGCTTTTCCGCGCGGCGCAGGGGGAAGCGGGGGTGGCCTCTCTGAATCGGGGGCGTGGCGCCTCGGGGAGCCTCTCTTGTTGCCTCTGAGAAGTCCAGGCCTCCTTTGACATCGCCAGGGGCTGCTGGGCTTCCCCTCGCCTCACGTCCAGGGAACTGGACTCGCTTGCCGATGGGGGTTCCTCGGGGACCTTTGGTCTTGCGGCCGGAACTGGCCCCTTGGGGCCTCTTCTCGAACCTCAGGAGAGGCGAGAGTCCCGCTCTGGAGGTGCGAGGGAATGTAGGGATTGCGATGGCATTCAGGAAGGGGATTGGACCCCCCTTTCGAGAGGAGGGGCCGACGGCGACGGGGGGGCCCCTCGCGAGCGGACTCTGGAGACTCAGGGTTCCGCTCGCCTGTGGACACGGGTATCCCAGGGAACCTCTGGGGGCGCCTAGAGGGAGTCCAGCCTCCGTTGCAGCGCCAGAGAGAAGGCAGGACGGCTCTCGCGTCGCTGCAGATCCCAAGGGCCCCGTCTCGCAAGGAGGGGGGCCCGGGGGACGCCCTCGCGGTGTGGCGGGAAGCCCCGCTTTCTTGGCAGGTTGGCCCGGGGATCTCGGGGGACACCTGGAGTCGCCCGCAAGGAGTCAAGCCCCGTTCGGAGCCGGAACAGGTGCCGGGGCATGCTCTCCATGCCCTGCAAGGGAAAAGCGCCTCCTCCCTCTATGGGCGTGGCCTCACGGGGGTGTTCTCGACTTGCGGCGGTGCATTCTCGAGTTGCGGCGGGTACCCCGGCCCGTCTCCCCCGTTAGCCCAGCGGGGTCGCCATGCCTCCTTTCGAGCGGACAGGGGCCCGAGCAGCCTCGGGATTCGCCAGGAGGCGCTGCAGCGCCCTGGGTCCGCGTCAGGCATGGAGCTAGGACCCTCGGGGGTCCCCGGAGGGGGGGAGGGGACAGGTATAACTGGCACCTGTGGGGTGGCCTCCAGGGAGTCGAGGGGACTCAGCCTTTCTCTCCGGTCACAGCCAAGGGCAATCGGGCTTCCCCTCGAATGCAGGGGCGAAGGTCGTGCTTTTCCGCGCGGCGCAGGGGGAAGCGGGGGTGGCCTCTCTGAATCGGGGGCGTGGCGCCTCGGGGAGCCTCTCTTGTTGCCTCTGAGAAGTCCAGGCCTCCTTTGACATCGCCAGGGGCTGCTGGGCTTCCCCTCGCCTCACGTCCAGGGAACTGGACTCGCTTGCCGATGGGGGTTCCTCGGGGACCTTTGGTCTTGCGGCCGGAACTGGCCCCTTGGGGCCTCTTCTCGAACCTCAGGAGAGGCGAGAGTCCCGCTCTGGAGGTGCGAGGGAATGTAGGGATTGCGATGGCATTCAGGAAGGGGATTGGACCCCCCTTTCGAGAGGAGGGGCCGACGGCGACGGGGGGGCCCCTCGCGAGCGGACTCTGGAGACTCAGGGTTCCGCTCGCCTGTGGACACGGGTATCCCAGGGAACCTCTGGGGGCGCCTAGAGGGAGTCCAGCCTCCGTTGCAGCGCCAGAGAGAAGGCAGGACGGCTCTCGCGTCGCTGCAGATCCCAAGGGCCCCGTCTCGCAAGGAGGGGGGCCCGGGGGACGCCCTCGCGGTGTGGCGGGAAGCCCCGCTTTCTTGGCAGGTTGGCCCGGGGATCTCGGGGGACACCTGGAGTCGCCCGCAAGGAGTCAAGCCCCGTTCGGAGCCGGAACAGGTGCCGGGGCATGCTCTCCATGCCCTGCAAGGGAAAAGCGCCTCCTCCCTCTATGGGCGTGGCCTCACGGGGGTGTTCTCGACTTGCGGCGGTGCATTCTCGAGTTGCGGCGGGTACCCCGGCCCGTCTCCCCCGTTAGCCCAGCGGGGTCGCCATGCCTCCTTTCGAGCGGACAGGGGCCCGAGCAGCCTCGGGATTCGCCAGGAGGCGCTGCAGCGCCCTGGGTCCGCGTCAGGCATGGAGCTAGGACCCTCGGGGGTCCCCGGAGGGGGGGAGGGGACAGGTATAACTGGCACCTGTGGGGTGGCCTCCAGGGAGTCGAGGGGACTCAGCCTTTCTCTCCGGTCACAGCCAAGGGCAATCGGGCTTCCCCTCGAATGCAGGGGCGAAGGTCGTGCTTTTCCGCGCGGCGCAGGGGGAAGCGGGGGTGGCCTCTCTGAATCGGGGGCGTGGCGCCTCGGGGAGCCTCTCTTGTTGCCTCTGAGAAGTCCAGGCCTCCTTTGACATCGCCAGGGGCTGCTGGGCTTCCCCTCGCCTCACGTCCAGGGAACTGGACTCGCTTGCCGATGGGGGTTCCTCGGGGACCTTTGGTCTTGCGGCCGGAACTGGCCCCTTGGGGCCTCTTCTCGAACCTCAGGAGAGGCGAGAGTCCCGCTCTGGAGGTGCGAGGGAATGTAGGGATTGCGATGGCATTCAGGAAGGGGATTGGACCCCCCTTTCGAGAGGAGGGGCCGACGGCGACGGGGGGCCCCTCGCGAGCGGCCTCTGGAGACTCAGGGTTCCGCTCGCCTGTGGACACGGGTATCCCAGGGAACCTCTGGGGGCGCCTAGAGGGAGTCCAGCCTCCGTTGCAGCGCCAGAGAGAAGGCAGGACGGCTCTCGCGTCGCTGCAGATCCCAAGGGCCCCGTCTCGCAAGGAGGGGGGCCCGGGGGACGCCCTCGCGGTGTGGCGGGAAGCCCCGCTTTCTTGGCAGGTTGGCCCGGGGATCTCGGGGGACACCTGGAGTCGCCCGCAAGGAGTCAAGCCCCGTTCGGCGCCGGAACAGGTGCCGGGGCATGCTCTCCATGCCCTGCAAGGGAAAAGCGCCTCCTCCCTCTATGGGCGTGGCCTCACGGGGGTGTTCTCGACTTGCGGCGGTGCATTCTCGAGTTGCGGCGGGTACCCCGGCCCGTCTCCCCCGTTAGCCCAGCGGGGTCGCCATGCCTCCTTTCGAGCGGACAGGGGCCCGAGCAGCCTCGGGATTCGCCAGGAGGCGCTGCAGCGCCCTGGGTCCGCGTCAGGCATGGAGCTAGGACCCTCGGGGGTCCCCGGAGGGGGGGAGGGGACAGGAATAACTGGCACCTGTGGGGTGGCCTCCAGGGAGTCGAGGGGACTCAGCCTTTCTCTCCGGTCACAGCCAAGGGCAATCGGGCTTCCCCTCGAATGCAGGGGCGAAGGTCGTGCTTTTCCGCGCGGCGCAGGGGGAAGCGGGGGTGGCCTCTCTGAATCGGGGGCGTGGCGCCTCGGGGAGCCTCTCTTGTTGCCTCTGAGAAGTCCAGGCCTCCTTTGACATCGCAGGGGGCTGCTGGGCTTCCCCTCGCCTCACGTCCAGGGAACTGGACTCGCTTGCCGATGGGGGTTCCTCGGGGACCTTTGGTCTTGCGGCCGGAACTGGCCCCTTGGGGCCTCTTCTCGAACCTCAGGAGAGGCGAGAGTCCCGCTCTGGAGGTGCGAGGGAATGTAGGGATTGCGATGGCATTCAGGAAGGGGATTGGACCCCCCTTTCGAGAGGAGGCGCCGACGGCGACGGGGGGCCCCTCGCGAGCGGCCTCTGGAGACTCAGGGTTCCGCTCGCCTGTGGACACGGGTATCCCAGGGAACCTCTGGGGGCGCCTAGAGGGAGTCCAGCCTCCGTTGCAGCGCCAGAGAGAAGGCAGGACGGCTCTCGAGTCGCTGCAGATCCCAAGGGCCCGTCTCGCAAGGAGGGGGGCCCGGGGGACGCCCTCGCGGTGTGGCGGGAAGCCCCGCTTTCTTGGCAGGTTGGCCCGGGGATCTCGGGGGACACCTGGAGTCGCCCGCAAGGAGTCAAGCCCCGTTCGGAGCCGGAACAGGTGCCGGGGCATGCTCTCCATGCCCTGCAAGGGAAAAGCGCCTCCTCCCTCTATGGGCGTGGCCTCACGGGGGTGTTCTCGACTTGCGGCGGTGCATTCTCGAGTTGCGGCGGGTACCCCGGCCCGTCTCCCCCGTTAGCCCAGCGGGGTCGCCATGCCTCCTTTCGAGCGGACAGGGGCCCGAGCAGCCTCGGGATTCGCCAGGAGGCGCTGCAGCGCCCTGGGTCCGCGTCAGGCATGGAGCTAGGACCCTCGGGGGTCCCCGGAGGGGGGGAGGGGACAGGTATAACTGGCACCTGTGGGGTGGCCTCCAGGGAGTCGAGGGGACTCAGCCTTTCTCTCCGGTCACAGCCAAGGGCAATCGGGCTTCCCCTCGAATGCAGGGGCGAAGGTCGTGCTTTTCCGCGCGGCGCAGGGGGAAGCGGGGGTGGCCTCTCTGAATCGGGGGCGTGGCGCCTCGGGGAGCCTCTCTTGTTGCCTCTGAGAAGTCCAGGCCTCCTTTGACATCGCCAGGGGCTGCTGGGCTTCCCCTCGCCTCACGTCCAGGGAACTGGACTCGCTTGCCGATGGGGGTTCCTCGGGGACCTTTGGTCTTGCGGCCGGAACTGGCCCCTTGGGGCCTCTTCTCGAACCTCAGGAGAGGCGAGAGTCCCGCTCTGGAGGTGCGAGGGAATGTAGGGATTGCGATGGCATTCAGGAAGGGGATTGGACCCCCCTTTCGAGAGGAGGGGCCGACGGCGACGGGGGGCCCCTCGCGAGCGGCCTCTGGAGACTCAGGGTTCCGCTCGCCTGTGGACACGGGTATCCCAGGGAACCTCTGGGGGCGCCTAGAGGGAGTCCAGCCTCCGTTGCAGCGCCAGAGAGAAGGCAGGACGGCTCTCGCGTCGCTGCAGATCCCAAGGGCCCCGTCTCGCAAGGAGGGGGGCCCGGGGGACGCCCTCGCGGTGTGGCGGGAAGCCCCGCTTTCTTGGCAGGTTGGCCCGGGGATCTCGGGGGACACCTGGAGTCGCCCGCAAGGAGTCAAGCCCCGTTCGGAGCCGGAACAGGTGCCGGGGCATGCTCTCCATGCCCTGCAAGGGAAAAGCGCCTCCTCCCTCTATGGGCGTGGCCTCACGGGGGTGTTCTCGACTTGCGGCGGCGGTGCATTCTCGAGTTGCGGCGGGTACCCCGGCCCGTCTCCCCCGTTAGCCCAGCGGGGTCGCCATGCCTCCTTTCGAGCGGACAGGGGCCCGAGCAGCCTCGGGATTCGCCAGGAGGCGCTGCAGCGCCCTGGGTCCGCGTCAGGCATGGAGCTAGGACCCTCGGGGGTCCCCGGAGGGGGGGAGGGGACAGGTATAACTGGCACCTGTGGGGTGGCCTCCAGGGAGTCGAGGGGACTCAGCCTTTCTCTCCGGTCACAGCCAAGGGCAATCGGGCTTCCCCTCGAATGCAGGGGCGAAGGTCGTGCTTTTCCGCGCGGCGCAGGGGGAAGCGGGGGTGGCCTCTCTGAATCGGGGGCGTGGCGCCTCGGGGAGCCTCTCTTGTTGCCTCTGAGAAGTCCAGGCCTCCTTTGACATCGCCAGGGGCTGCTGGGCTTCCCCTCGCCTCACGTCCAGGGAACTGGACTCGCTTGCCGATGGGGGTTCCTCGGGGACCTTTGGTCTTGCGGCCGGAACTGGCCCCTTGGGGCCTCTTCTCGAACCTCAGGAGAGGCGAGAGTCCCGCTCTGGAGGTGCGAGGGAATGTAGGGATTGCGATGGCATTCAGGAAGGGGATTGGACCCCCCTTTCGAGAGGAGGGGCCGACGGCGACGGGGGGCCCCTCGCGAGCGGCCTCTGGAGACTCAGGGTTCCGCTCGCCTGTGGACACGGGTATCCCAGGGAACCTCTGGGGGCGCCTAGAGGGAGTCCAGCCTCCGTTGCAGCGCCAGAGAGAAGGCAGGACGGCTCTCGAGTCGCTGCAGATCCCAAGGGCCCCGTCTCGCAAGGAGGGGGGCCCGGGGGACGCCCTCGCGGTGTGGCGGGAAGCCCCGCTTTCTTGGCAGGTTGGCCCGGGGATCTCGGGGGACACCTGGAGTCGCCCGCAAGGAGTCAAGCCCCGTTCGGAGCCGGAACAGGTGCCGGGGCATGCTCTCCATGCCCTGCAAGGGAAAAGCGCCTCCTCCCTCTATGGGCGTGGCCTCACGGGGGTGTTCTCGACTTGCGGCGGTGCATTCTCGAGTTGCGGCGGGTACCCCGGCCCGTCTCCCCCGTTAGCCCAGCGGGGTCGCCATGCCTCCTTTCGAGCGGACAGGGGCCCGAGCAGCCTCGGGATTCGCCAGGAGGCGCTGCAGCGCCCTGGGTCCGCGTCAGGCATGGAGCTAGGACCCTCGGGGGTCCCCGGAGGGGGGGAGGGGACAGGTATAACTGGCACCTGTGGGGTGGCCTCCAGGGAGTCGAGGGGACTCAGCCTTTCTCTCCGGTCACAGCCAAGGGCAATCGGGCTTCCCCTCGAATGCAGGGGCGAAGGTCGTGCTTTTCCGCGCGGCGCAGGGGGAAGCGGGGGTGGCCTCTCTGAATCGGGGGCGTGGCGCCTCGGGGAGCCTCTCTTGTTGCCTCTGAGAAGTCCAGGCCTCCTTTGACATCGCCAGGGGCTGCTGGGCTTCCCCTCGCCTCACGTCCAGGGAACTGGACTCGCTTGCCGATGGGGGTTCCTCGGGGACCTTTGGTCTTGCGGCCGGAACTGGCCCCTTGGGGCCTCTTCTCGAACCTCAGGAGAGGCGAGAGTCCCGCTCTGGAGGTGCGAGGGAATGTAGGGATTGCGATGGCATTCAGGAAGGGGATTGGACCCCCCTTTCGAGAGGAGGGGCCGACGGCGACGGGGGGCCCCTCGCGAGCGGCCTCTGGAGACTCAGGGTTCCGCTCGCCTGTGGACACGGGTATCCCAGGGAACCTCTGGGGGCGCCTAGAGGGAGTCCAGCCTCCGTTGCAGCGCCAGAGAGAAGGCAGGACGGCTCTCGCGTCGCTGCAGATCCCAAGGGCCCCGTCTCGCAAGGAGGGGGGCCCGGGGGACGCCCTCGCGGTGTGGCGGGAAGCCCCGCTTTCTTGGCAGGTTGGCCCGGGGATCTCGGGGGACACCTGGAGTCGCCCGCAAGGAGTCAAGCCCCGTTCGGAGCCGGAACAGGTGCCCGGGGCATGCTCTCCATGCCCTGCAAGGGAAAAGCGCCTCCTCCCTCTATGGGCGTGGCCTCACGGGGGTGTTCTCGACTTGCGGCGGTGCATTCTCGAGTTGCGGCGGGTACCCCGGCCCGTCTCCCCCGTTAGCCCAGCGGGGTCGCCATGCCTCCTTTCGAGCGGACAGGGGCCCGAGCAGCCTCGGGATTCGCCAGGAGGCGCTGCAGCGCCCTGGGTCCGCGTCAGGCATGGAGCTAGGACCCTCGGGGGTCCCCGGAGGGGGGGAGGGGACAGGTATAACTGGCACCTGTGGGGTGGCCTCCAGGGAGTCGAGGGGACTCAGCCTTTCTCTCCGGTCACAGCCAAGGGCAATCGGGCTTCCCCTCGAATGCAGGGGCGAAGGTCGTGCTTTTCCGCGCGGCGCAGGGGGAAGCGGGGGTGGCCTCTCTGAATCAGGGGGCGTGGCGCCTCGGGGAGCCTCTCTTGTTGCCTCTGAGAAGTCCAGGCCTCCTTTGACATCGCCAGGGGCTGCTGGGCTTCCCCTCGCCTCACGTCCAGGGAACTGGACTCGCTTGCCGATGGGGGTTCCTCGGGGACCTTTGGTCTTGCGGCCGGAACTGGCCCCTTGGGGCCTCTTCTCGAACCTCAGGAGAGGCGAGAGTCCCGCTCTGGAGGTGCGAGGGAATGTAGGGATTGCGATGGCATTCAGGAAGGGGATTGGACCCCCCTTTCGAGAGGAGGGGCCGACGGCGACGGGGGGCCCCTCGCGAGCGGCCTCTGGAGACTCAGGGTTCCACTCGCCTGTGGACACGGGTATCCCAGGGAACCTCTGGGGGCGCCTAGAGGGAGTCCAGCCTCCGTTGCAGCGCCAGAGAGAAGGCAGGACGGCTCTCGCGTCGCTGCAGATCCCAAGGGCCCCGTCTCGCAAGGAGGGGGGCCCGGGGGACGCCCTCGCGGTGTGGCGGGAAGCCCCGCTTTCTTGGCAGGTTGGCCCCGGGGATCTCGGGGGACACCTGGAGTCGCCCGCAAGGAGTCAAGCCCCTTTCGGAGCCGGAACAGGTGCCGGGGC
>JAGTYA010000822.1:0-17389 GCA_024291935.2 Okapia johnstoni | reverse complement strand
AGAAAAGACCTAGTTCCAGAGCCTCTCTGCCTACATGGAGCCGACTGGTGTAAGAAAAGCCTTGTGGTGGGTGAATTAGAGTCGGTCTCTTCTGTCCGAAGTTACCCATGGCAATTGGTAGCCTAGGCACTGTCGGACTCCCTTACCTGCATTTCCGGTCATTCATCCGCACATGTTATTTCTCCAGAGTAGAGCCTGTGTGTCTCTATCCAAAGAGGTCAACAAAAGTAGCCCAGGGCATGCTAAATCCGGCATCTGGTGCCTCGGTATTTAGGCTGTGAAGCCGAGAACGCCCTTGCTTATGCTCCCAGGGGCCTCACGATTCCAGACAGAACCTACTAGTTCGCGAGCACACTTTACGAGCCGCAGGTGGTGGCACTAGCTGAGGAGGTATACTTGTGCTGTCCTGCTTCCGAAACGCCCTACGTGTTGTGGCGGCTCGGCTGAGGCCTTTATGATTAAGGTCTCCAGTCAGTTGTGATTTTCGCCGCATGGCCTAGCCGGGTCCTTCTTACATAAGAGTCAACACAAGGGAGCCAAAGGGACTGCTTCATCCTCATTCATTCTTGGCTCTGGTGCCAGAGGTTTTAAGGCCTTGTGAAGACGCCAGAACAAGTGGCTCCTGCTTTCCGACCTCAGTTTCTCCAGTCAGTAATCGGATCTAGTCTACTAGTTTCTCTGCACCCGTAGACCGACATGTGGCAACGGCTCTAATGGAGGGTGCCTATGACGCTTCCCCTGCAATTCGAACGCCCTACTGGGTGCTTTGGACGCTAAGGCACTTTGGCCTCTTTCACTGCCATTTCCAGGTATCACTTTCCCACGTCACCTTGTGATTTTCAGCCTCAATGCAGCCTTGCAAGGGTACTCTTCACTTAGCGTCAACAACAGTAGACCAAGGGATTAGCGTTAACCAGTCTTCCCTGGTGGAAGAGTGGTTTGCCTGAGCAGACGCCCAGAACATTGGTTCTGCTCCCAGCGGCCTCAGTTCCACAGTCAGCACAGGACTTAGTCTACAGAGCTCCTCTGCTAACAGAGGAGACATGTTGGGAAAAAGCGCTGTGGAACGGTGCATTCAACGTTCCAGGGCACTGTCCGAAAGCCTTACATGGGCGCTTTGGATCCTAGCACTGTGGCCACAATCACTGACTTTCTACGACTACCTTTCCCCAACCCCTTGATGATTTTCCAGCCAAATGCAGCCTGGCAGGGTCTCTTCCTTAGATTCAAAAAGGGTAGCCCAATGGACTGCTTATTCAGTCTTCCTCTGGTGCAAGAGGTGTTTGCTGTGAAGACGCCTAGAAACAATGCCTCTGCTCCAGGGCCTCAGTTTCCAATGTCAGAACAGACCTACTCTCACAGAGCTCCTCTGCTACAGAGCAGACATGGGGAAATAGCTCTGAGGTGGGTTCCTAGAGGCTGCCTAGCTTTGGGGAAGCCCTATCCGGGTGCTGGGCCTTAGGGCACTGTGGCCTCTTTCACTGACTTTCCAGGTATCACTCCCTCAGCCCCTTGTGTTTTTCAGCCAGATGCAGCCTTGCAGGGTCTCTTCTTTAGAGTTCAAAACAGGTAGCCCAAGTGCACTGCTTCATTCAGTTTCTGGTGAAGAGGTGTTTGGCTGTGAAGAAGCCAGAACACTGGCTTGCTCCCAGGGCCCCTCAGTTTCCCAGCAAGAACAGGACTAGTCTCCAGAGCTCTAATGCTACAGAGCAGACATGGGGAAAAAGCTCGTTCTGTGGAGTGTTCCTTGACTTTCCAGGGCCCGTGTCCGAGCCTTACTGGGGATTGGGGCCTAGGCACTGTGGCCATCTATCATGATTTCCGGTATCACTTTCACTTCCAGCCCTTTGTGCTTTTCAGCCAGATGCAGCTTGGCAGGGTCTCTATAATTATAGTCAACCAAAGGTCGCGCAAGGGATGCTTATTCCAGTTTCCATGGTGCAAGAGGTGTTAGGCTGTGAAGACGAGAATAATGGCTCTGCTCCCAGGGCCTCTAGTTTCCAGTCAGCAACAGATCGTTACCAGAGTCTCTGCTACCGAGCAGACATGGGGAAAAAAGCGCTGTGGAGGGTGCCTTCCGTTCCAGGGCACTGTCGAAGCCATTACCTTGGCTTTGGAGCTAGGCACTGTGGCCTCTTTCCACTGACTTTCCAGGTATCACTTCCTAGCCCCTTGTGATTTTCAGCAAGATGCAGCCTTGCAGGGTCTCTTTTTAGAGTCAAATAAGGTCGCCCAAGGGACTGCGATGTCAATATTCAGTCTTCCCTGGTGCAAGAGGTGTATGGCTGTGAAGACGCCAGCACAATGGTCTCTGTTCCCAGGCCCTCAGTTTTCCCAGTCAGAACAGTACTAGTCTCGAGCGCTCTCTGCTCAGAGCAGACAGGGGAAATAGCTCTGAGGAGGGTTTTCTAGCGGCTCCCTGCCTTGGGGAAGCCCTACCGGTGTGCTGGCTGCCCTAGGCACTGTGGCTCTTTCACACTGACTTTCCAGGTATACTTCCCAGCCCTTGTGATTTTCAGCCAGATGCAGCCTTGAGGGTCTCTTCCTTAGAGTCAAAAAAGGTAGCAAGGGGACTGCTTATTCAGTCTTCCCTGGGTGCAAGAAGTGTTTGGGCTGTGAAGACGCCAGAACAATGGCTCTGCTCCCAGGCTCTCAGTTTCAGTCAGAGAACTAGAACTAGTTCTCCAGAGCTCTCTGCTACTACAGAGCAGACATGGGGAAAAAGCGCTGTGGAGGGTTCCTTCACGTTCCAGGGCATGTCGAAGCCTTACCTGGGCTTTTGGAGCCTAGGCACTGTGGCCTCTTTCACTGACTTTCCAGGTATCACTTCCCAGCCCCTTGTGATTTTCAGCCAGATGCAGCCTTGCAGGGTCTCTTCCTTAGAGTCAAAAAAGGTAGCCCAAGGGACTGCTTATTCAGTCTTCCCTGGTGCAAGAGGTGTTTGGCTGTGAAGACGCCAGAAACAATGGCTCTGCTCCCAGGGCCTCAGTTTCCCAGTCAGAACAGACCTAGTCTCCAGAGCTCTCTGCTACAGAGCAGACATGGGGAAAAAGCGCTGTGGAGGGTGCCTTCACGTTCCAGGGCACTGTCGAAGCCCTACCTGGGTGCTGGAGCCTAGGCACTGTGGCCTCTTTCACTGACTTTCCAGGTATCACTTCCCAGCCCCTTGTGATTTTCAGCCAGATGCAGCCTTGCAGGGTCTCTTCCTTAGAGTCAAAAAAGGTAGCCCAAGGGACTGCTTATTCAGTCTTCCCTGGTGCAAGAGGTGTTTGGCTGTGAAGACAGCCAGAACAATGGCTCTGCTCCCAGGGGCCTCAGTTTCCCAGTCAGAACAGACCTAGTCTCCAGAGCTCTCTGCTACAGAGCAGACATGGGGGAAATAGCTCTGAGGAGGGTTCCTTGAGGTCCCTGCCTTGGGGAAGCCTTTACCTGGGCCTTTGGGAGCCTATAGGCACTGTGGCCTCTTTTCACTGACTTTCCAGGTATCACTTCCCAGCCCCTTGTGATTTTCAGCCAGATGCAGCCTTGCAGGGTCTCTTCCTTAGAGTCAAAAAAGGTAGCCCCAAGGGACTGCTTATTCAGTCTTCCCTGGTGGTGCAAGAGGTGTTTGGCTGTGAAGACGCCAGAACAATGGCTCTGCTCCCCAGGGCCTCAGTTTCCCAGTCAGAACAGACCTAGTCTCCAGAGCTCTCTGCTACAGAGCAGACATGGGGAAAAAAAAGCGCTGTGGAGGGTGCCTTCACGTTCCAGGGCACTGTCGAAGCCTTACCTGGGCTTTGGAGCCTAGGCACTGTGGCCTCTTTCACTGACTTTCCAGGTATCACTTCCCAGCCCCTTGTGATTTTCAGCCAGATGCAGCCTTGCAGGGTCTCTTCCTTAGAGTCAAAAAAGGTAGCCCAAGGGACTGCTTATTCAGTCTTCCCTGGTGCAAGAGGTGTTTGGCTGTGAAGACGCCAGAACAATGGCTCTGCTCCCAGGGCCTCAGTTTCCCAGTCAGAAACAGACCTAGTCTCCAGAGCTCTCTGCTACAGAGCAGACATGGGGAAAATAGCTCTGAGGAGGGTTCCTTGAGGCTCCCCTGCTTTGGGGAAGCCCCAGACTACCCCGGGCTGCTGGGGCCTAGGCACTGTGGCCTCTTTTCACTGACTTTCCAGGTATCACTTTTCCAGCCCCTTGTGATTTTCAGCCAGATGCAGCCTTTGCAGGGTCTCTTCCTTAGAGTCAAAAAAGGGTAGCCCAAGGGACTGCTTTATTCAGTCTTCCCTGGTGCAAGAGGTGTTTGGCTGTGAAGACGCCAGAACAATGGCTCTGCTCCCAGGGCCTCAGTTTCCCAGTCAGAACAGACCTAGTCTCCAGAGCTCTCTGCTACAGAGCAGACATGGGGAAAAAGCTCTGTGGAGGGTTCCTTCAGGCTTCCTGCCTTGGGGAAGCCTTACCTGGGCTTTGGAGCCTAGGCACTGTGGCCTCTTTCACTGACTTTCCAGGTATCACTTCCCAGCCCCTTGTGATTTTCAGCCAGATGCAGCCTTGCAGGGTCTCTTCCTTAGAGTCAAAAAAAGGTAGCCCAAAGGGACTGCTTATTCAGTTTCCCTGGTGCAAGAGGTGTTTGGCTGTGAAGACGCCAGAACAATGGCTCTGCTCCCAGGGCCTCAGTTTCCCAGTCAGAACAGACCTAGTCTCCAGAGCTCTCTGCTACAGAGCAGACATGGGGGCAAAAAGCTCTGTGGAGGGTTCCTTGAGGTTCCAGGGCTTGTCGAAGCCTTACCCGGGGTTTTGGAGCCTAGGCACTGTGGCTCTTTCACTGACTTTCCAGGTATCACTTCCCAGCCCCTTGTGATTTTCAGCCAGATGCAGCCTTGCAGGGTCTCTTCCTTAGAGTCAAAAAAGTATAGCCCAAGGGACTGCTTATTCAGTCTTCCCTGGTGCAAGAGGTGTTTGGCTGTGAAGACGCCAGAACAATGGCTCTGCTCCCAGGGGCCTCAGTTTCCCAGTCAGAACAGACCTAGTCTCCAGAGCTCTCTGCTACAGAGCAGACATGGGGAAATAGCTCTGAGGGAGGGTTCCTTGAGGTTCCCTGGGCTTGGGGAAAGCCTTACCCTGGGTTGCTGGAGCCTAGGCACTGTGGCCTCTTTCACTGACTTTCCAGGTATCACTTCCCAGCCCCTTGTGATTTTCAGCCAGATGCAGCCTTGCAGGGTCTCTTCCTTAGAGTCAAAAAAGGTAGCCCAAGGGACTGCTTATTCAGTCTTCCCTGGTGCAAGAGGTGTTTGGCTGTGAAGACGCCAGAACAATGGCTCTGCTCCCAGGGCCTCAGTTTTTCCCAGTCAGAACAGACCTAGTCTCCAGAGCTCTCTGCTACAGAGCAGACATGGGGAAAAAGCGTGATGGAGGGTGCCTTCACGTTCCAGGGCACTGTCGAAGCCCTACCTGGGCTTTGGAGCCTAGGCACTGTGGCCTCTTTCACTGACTTTCCAGGTATCACTTCCCAGCCCCTTGTGATTTTCAGCCAGATGCAGCCTTGCAGGGTCTCTTCCTTAGAGTCAAAAAAGGTAGCCCAAGGGACTGCTTATTCAGTCTTCCCTGGTGCAAGAGGTGTTTGGCTGTGAAGACGCCAGAACAATGGCTCTGCTCCCAGGGCCTCAGTTTCCCAGTCAGAACAGACCTAGTCTCCAGAGCTCTCTGCTACAGAGCAGACATGGGGAAATAGCTCTGAGGAGGGTGCCTTGAGGTTCCAGGGCACTTGGGGAAGCCCTACCTGGGCTTTGGAGCCTAGGCACTGTGGCCTCTTTCACTGACTTTCCAGGTATCACTTTCCAGCCCCTTGTGATTTTCAGCCAGATGCAGCCTTGCAGGGTCTCTTCCTTAGAGTCAAAAAAGGTAGCCCAAGGGACTGCTTATTCAGTCTTCCCCTGGTGCAAGAGGTGTTTGGCTGTGAAGACGCCAGAACAATGGCTCTGCTCCCAGGGCCTCAGTTTCCCAGTCAGAACAGACCTAGTCTCCAGAGCTCTCTGCTACAGAGCAGACATGGGGAAATAGCTCTGAGGAGGGTGCCTTGAGGTTCCAGGGCCTGGGGAAGCCCTACCTGGGCTTTGGTAGCCTAGGCACTGTGGCCTCTTTCACTGACTTTCCAGGTATCACTTCCCAGCCCCTTGTGATTTTCAGCCAGATGCAGCCTTGCAGGGTCTCTTCCTTAGAGTCAAAAAAGGTAGCCCAAGGGACTGCTTATTCAGTCTTCCCTGGTGCAAGAGGTGTTTGGCTGTGTGAAGAACGCCAGAACAATGGCTCTGCTCCCAGGGCCTCAGTTTCCCAGTCAGAACAGACCTAGTCTCCAGAGCTCTCTGCTACAGAGCAGACATGGGGAAAAAGCTCTGAGGAGGGTGCCTTGAGGTTCCAGGGGCTTGGGGAAGCCCTACCTGGGCTTTGGAGCCTAGGCACTGTGGCCTCTTTCACTGACTTTCCAGGTATCACCAGCCCACTTGTGATTTTCAGCCCCTTGTGATTCTCTTCACTTAGAGTCATAAAAGGTTAGCCAAGGGGGACTGGGCTTATTCTCCTGGTGCAAGAGGTGTTTGGCCTGTTAAGAAGCCAAACAATGGTACTGCCCCAGGGTCTTTCCCAGTCTCTAGTAGTCTCCAGTCTTGCTACTGGTGTGCAAAAGGTGTTTGGTGTTGAGGTTCCTAGCTTGGGGAAGCCTTACCTGGGTTTGGGAGCTAGGCACAGTGGGCTCTTTAATGTGACTTTCAGGTAGCACTTTCAGCCTTAGAGCTGGCGGCTACAGAGCACACATGGGGCAATAGCTCTGAGGAGTGTTCCTTGATGTTCCCTGGCTTGGGGAAGCTCTACCCGGGCGGTGGGCCCTAGGCACAGTGGCCTCTTCCACTGACTTTCCAGGTAGCCCTTCCAGCCCCTTGTAATTTTCAGCCAAAGACAGCCTGGCAGGGTCTCTTCCTCAGAACGATAAAAGGTAGCCCAAGGGAGTGCTTATTCAAGCTTCCCTGGTGCAAAGGTGTTTGTCTGTTAAGAAGCCACAGCAAGGGGTCTGTTCCGATGGCCTCAGTTTCCAGTTAGAAAAGACCTAGTAGTCTCCAGAGTCCTCTGCTACAGAGCACACATGGGTCAATAGCTCTGAGGAGTGTTCCTTGAGGTTCCCTGGCTTGGGGAAGCCCTACCCGGGCGGTGGGGCCTAGGCACTGTGGCCTCTTCCACTGACTTTCCAGGTAGCACTTTCCAGCCCCTTGTGATTTTCAGCCAAAGACAGCCTGGCAGGGTCTCTTCCTTAGAGTCATAAAAGGTAGCCCAAGGGAGTGCTTATCCAATTTCCCTGGCGAAACAGGTGTTTGCTGTTATGAATGGACAACAATAGGTTTGCCTCCATGTCTCAGTTTCCTAGTCAGACCAAGCCTAGTATCCAGAGCTCTCTGCTACAGAGCACACATGGGGATTAGCTCTGAGGAGGGTGCCTTGACGTTCACGGGCTTGGGGAAGCCCTACCGGGGCGGTGGGTCATAGGCACAATGGCCCCTACCACTGAATTTCCAGCTAGCACTTTCCAGCCACTTGTGATTTTCACCCAAATGGAGCCTGGCAGGGTCTCTTCCTTAGAGTCATAAAAGATAGCCCAAGGGAGTCCTTATTCAGACATCCCTGGTGCAAGAGGTGTTTGTCTGTTAAGTAGCCACAACAATGGGTCTGCTCCAGCGCCTCAGTTTCCCAGTCAGAACAGACCTAGTCTCCAGACCTCTCTGCTACAGAGCACACATGTGGCAATACATCTAAGAAGAGTTCCTTGAGGTTCCCTGGCTTGGGGAAGCCCTACTCGGGTGGTGGGGCCTAGGCACTGTGGCTTCTTCCACTGACTTTCCAGGTAGCACTTTCCAGCCCCTTGTGATTTTCAGCCAAAGGCAGCCTGGAAGGGTCTCTTCTTAGAGTCATAAAAGGTAGCCCAAGGGAGTGCTTATTCAAGCTTCCCTGGTGAAAGAGGTGTTTGTCTGTTAAGAAGCCACAACAATGGGTCTGCTTCCAGGGCCTCAGTTTCCCAGTCAGAACAGACCTAGTAGTCTCCAGAGCTGTCTGCTACAGAGGACACATGGGGCAATAGCTCTGAGGAGTGTTCCTTTATGTTCCCTGGCTTGGGGAAGCTCTACCCGGGCGGTGGGGCCTAGACACAGTGGCCTCTTCCACTGACTTTCCAGGTAGCACTTTCCAGCCCTTGTGATTTTCAGCCAAAGACAGCCTGGCAGGGTCTCTTCCTCAGAGTCATAAAAGGTAGCCCAAGGGAGTGCTTATTCAAGCTTCCCTGGTGCAAAGGTGTTTGTCTGTTAAGAAGCCACAGCAATGGGTCTGTTCCGATGGCCTCAGTTTCCAGTCAGAAAAGACCTAGTAGTCTCCAGAGCTCTCTGCTACAGAGCACACATGGGGCAATAGCTCTGAGGAGTGTTCCTTGAGGTTCCCTGGCTTGGGGAAGCCCTACCCGGGTGGTGGGGCCTAGGCACTGTGGCCTCTTCCACTGACTTTCCAGGTAGCACTTTCCGGCCCCTTGTGATTTTCAGCCAAATACAGCCTGGCAGGGTCTCTTCATTAGAGTCATAAAAGGTAGCCCAAGAGAGTGCTTATTCAGGCTTCCCTGGTGCAAGAGGTGTTTGGCTGTTAAGAAGCCACAATAATGGGTCTGCTCCCAGGCCCTGAGTTTCCCAGTCAGAACAGACCTAGTATCTAGAGCTCTCTGCTACAGAGCACACATGGGGCAATAGCTCTGAGGAGTGTTCCTTGAGGTTCCCTGGCTTGGGGAAGCCCTATCGGGGCGGTGGGGCCTAGGCACTGTGTTCTCTTCCACTGACTTTCCTGGTAGAACTCTCCAGCCACTTTTGATTTTCAGCCAAATGCAGCCTGGCAGGGTCACTTCCTTAGAGTCATAAAAGGTAACCCAAGGGAGGGCTTATTCAAGCTTCCCTGGTTGAAGAAGTGTTTGTCTGTTAAGAAGCCACAGCAATGGGTCTGCTTCCAGGGCCTCAGTTTCCCAGTCAGAACAGCCTTAGTAGTCTCCAGAGCTCTCTGCTACAGAGCACACATGGGGCATTAGCTCTGAGGAGGGTGCCTTGACGTTCACGGGCTTGGGGAAGCCCTACCGGGGCGGTGGGGCCTAGGCACAATGGCCCCTACCACTGACTTTCCAGCTAGCACTTTCCAGCCCCTTGTGCTTTTCAACCAAATGGAGCCTGGCAGGGTCTTTTTCCTTATAGTCATAAAAGATAGCCCAAGGGAGTGCTTATTCAGACTTCCCTGGTGCAAAAGGTGTTTGTCTGTTAAGTAACCACAACAATGGGTCTGCCCCCAGCGCCTCAGTTTCCCAGTCAGAACAGACCTAGTCTCTAGAGGTGTCTGCTACAGAGCACACATGGGGCAATAGCTCTGAGGAGTGTTCCTTGAGGTTCCCCGGCTTGGGGAAGCCCTACCCGGGCGGTGGGGCCTAGGCACTGTGGCCTCTTCCACTGACTTTCCAGGTCGCACTTTCCAGCCCTTTGTGACTTTCAGCCAAAGGCAGCCTGGCTGGTTCTCTTCCTTAGACTCATAAAAGGTAGCCCAAAGGAGTGCTTATTCAGGCTTCCCTGCTGCAAGAGCTGTTTGTCTGTTAAGAAGCCATAGCAATGGGTCAGTTCCGAGGTCCTCAGTTTCCAGTCAGAACAGACCTAGTAGTATCCAGAGCCCTCTTCTACAGAGCACACCTGGGGCAATAGCTCTGAGGAGTGTTCCTTGAGTTTGCCCGGCTTGGGGAATCCCTACCCGGGCGGTGGGGCCTAGGCACAGTGGCCTGTTCCACTGACTTTCCAGGTAGCACTTTCCAGCCCCTTGTGATTTTCAGCCAAAGGCAGCCTGGCAGGGTCTCTTCCTTAGAGTCATAAAAGGTAGCCCAAGGGAGTGCTTATTCAGGCTTCCCTGGTACAAGAGGTGTTTGTCTGTTAAGAAGTCACAACAATGGGTCTGCTCCCAGGGCCTGAGTTTCCCCGTCAGAACAGACCTAGTCTCCAGAGCTCTCTGCTACAGAGCACACATGGGGCAATAGCTCTGAGGAGTGTTCCTTGAGGTTCCCTGGCTTGGGGAAGCCCTAACCGGGCGGTGGGGCCTAGGCACTGTGGCCTCTTCCACTGACTTTCCAGGTAGAACTTTCCAGGCCCTTGTGATTTTCAGCCAATTGCAGCCTGGCAGTGTCTCTTCCTTAGAATCATAAAAGGTAGCCCAAGGGAGTGCTTATTCAGGTTTCCCTGGTACAAGAGTTGTTTGTTAAGAAGCCACAACAATAGGTCTGCTCCCAGGCCCTCAGTTTTAGAGTCAGAACAGACCTAGTCTCCGGAGCTCTCTGCTATCGAGCACACACGCAGCAATTGCTCTGAGGAGTGTTCCTTGAGGTTCCCTGGCTTGGGGAAGCCCTACCCGGGCGGTGGGGCCTAGGCACTGTGGCCTCTTCCACTGACTTTCCAGGTAGCACTTTCCAGCCGCTTGTGATTTTCAGTTAAAGGCAGCCTGGTAGGGTCTCTTCCTTAGAGTCATAAATGGTAGCCCAAGGAAGTGCTTACTCAGGCTCCCCTGGTGCAAGAGGTGTTTGTCTGTTGTTAAGAAGCCACAACAATGGGTCTGCTCCCAGGGATTCAGTTTCCCAGTCAGAACATACCTAGTCTCCAGAGCTCACTGTTACAGAGCACACATGGGGCAATAGCTCTGAGGAGTGTTCCTTGAGGTTCACTGGCTTGGGGAAGCCCTACCCGGGTGGTAGGGCCTAGGCACTGTGGACTCTTCCACTGACTTTTCCAGGTATCACTTCCCAGCCCCTTGTGATTTTCAGCCAGATGCAGCCTTGCAGGTTCTCTTCCTTAGAGTCAAAAAAGGTAGCCCAAGGGACTGCTTATTCAGTCTTCTTCCCTGGTGCAAGAGGTGTTTGGCTGTGAAGACGCCAGAACAATGGCTCTGCTCCCAGGGCCTCAGTTTCCCAGTCAGAACAGACCTAGTCTCCAGAGCTCTCTGCTACAGAGCAGACATGGGGAAAAAAAAAAGCGCTGTGGAGGGTGCCTTCACGTTCCAGGGCACTGTCGAAGCCTTACCTGGGCTTTGGAGCCTAGGCACTGTGGCCTCTTTCACTGACTTTCCAGGTATCACTTCCCAGCCCCCTTGTGATTTTCAGCCAGATGCAGCCTTGCAGGCTCTCTTCCTTAGAGTCAAAAAAGGAAGCCCAAGGGGGTGCTTATTAAGGCTTCCCTGGTACAAGTGGTTTTTGTCTGTTAAGAAGCCACAACAATGGGTCTGCTCCAGGGCCTCAGTTTCCCCGTCAGAACAGACCTAGTCTCCAGAGCTCTCTGCTACAGAGCACACATGGGGCAATAGCTCTGAGGAGTGTTTCTTGAGGTTCCCTGGCTTGGGGAAGCCCTACCCGTGTGGTGCGACCTAGGCACTGTGGCTTCTTCCACTGACTTTCCACGTAGCACTTTACAGCCCCTTGTGATTTTCAGCCAAAGGCAGCCTGGCAGGGTCTCTTCTTAGAGTCATAAAAGGTAGCCCAAGGGAGTGCTTATTCAACCTTCCCTGGTGCAAGAGGTGTTTTTGTCTGTTAAGTAGCCACAACAATGGGTCTGCTCCCAGGGCCTCAGATTCCCAGACAGAACAGACCTAGTCTCCAGAGCTCTCTGCTACAGAGCACACATGTGGCAATAGATCTTAGGAGTGTTCCTTGAGGTTCCCTGGCTTGGGGAAGCCCTACTCGGTTGATGGAGCCTAGGCAGTGGCTTCTTCCACTGACTTTCCAGGTAGCACTTTCCAGCCCCTTGTGATTTTCAGCCAAAGGCAGCCTTGCAGGGTCTCTTCTTAGAGTCATAAAAGGTAGCCCAAGGGAGTGCTTATTCAAGCTTCCCTGGTGCAAGAGGTGTTTGTCTGTTAAGAAGCCACAACAATGGGTCTGATCCCAGGGCCTCAGTTTCCCAGTCAGAACAGACCTAGTCTCCACAGCTCTCTGATACAGAACACACATGGGGGCAATAGCTCTGAGGAGTGTTCCTTGAGGTTCCCTGGCTTGGGGAAGCCCTACACCGGCGGTGGCACCTAGGGGCACTGTGATCTCTTCCACTGACTTTCCAGGTAACACTTTCCAGCCCCTTGTGATTTTCAGCAAAAAAAAGGCAGCCTGGCAGGGTCTCTTCCTTAGAGTCATAAAAAGTAACCCAAGGGAGTGCTGCTTATACAAGCTTCCCTGGTGCAAGAGGTGTTTGTCTGTTAAGAAGCCACAACAATGGGTCTTCTCCCAGGGCCTAAGTTTCCCAGCCAGAACAGACCTAGTCTCCAGAGCTCTCTGCTACAGAGCACACAAGGGGCAACAGCTCTGAGGCGTGTTCCTTGAGTTTCCCCGGCTTGGGGAAGCCCTACCCGGGCGGTGGGGCCTAGGCACTGTGGGCTCTTCCCCTGACTTTCCAGGTAGCCCTTTCCAGCCCCTTGTGATTTTCAGCCAAAGGCAGCCTGGCAGAGTCTCTTCCTTAGAGTCATAAAAGGTAGCCCAAAGGAGTGCTTATTCAGGCTCCCCTGGTGCAAGAGGTGTTTGTCTGTTAAGAAGTCACAACACAATGGATCTGCTCCCAGGGCCTCAGTTTCCCAGTCAGAACAGACCTAGTAGTCTCCAGAGCTGGCTGCTACAGAGCACACATGGGGCAACAGCTCTGAGGAGTGTTCCTTGATGTTCCCTGGCTTGGGGAAGCTCTTCCCGGGCGGTGGGGCCTAGGCACTGTGGCCTCTTCCACTGACTTTCCAGGTAGCACTTTCCAGCCCATTGTAATTTTCAGCCAAAGACAGCCTGGCAGGGTCTCTTCCTCAGAGTCATAAAAGGTAGCCCAAGGGAGTGCTCATTCAAGCTTCCCTGGTGCAAAGGTGTTTGTCTGTTAAGAAGCCACAGCAATGGGTCTGTTCCGAGGGCCTCAGTTTCCAGTCAGAAAAGACCTAGTAGTCTCCAGAGCCCTCTGATACAGAGCACACATAGGGCAATAGCTCTGAGGAGTGTTTCTTGAGGTTCCCTGGCTTGCGGAAGCCCTACCCGGGCGGTAGGGCCTAGGCACTGTGGCCTCTTCAACTGACTTTCCAGGTAGCACTTTCCAGCCCCTTGTGATTTTCAGCCAAAGACAGCCTGGCAGGGTCTCTTTCTTGCAGCCATAAGAGGTCACCCAAGGGAGTGCTTATTCAGGCTTCCCTGGTACAAGAGGTTTTTGTCTGTTAAGAAGCCACAACAATGGGTCTGTTCCCAGGGCCTCAGTTTCCCCGACAGAACAGACCTAGTCTCCATAGCTCTCTGCTACATTGCACACATGGAGCAATAGCTGTGAGGAGTGTTCCTTGAGGTTCCCTGGCTTGGGGAAGCCCTACCCGGGCGGTGCGGCCTAGGCACTGTGGACTCTTCCACTGACTTTCCCCGGCCTAGGCACTGTGGCCTCTTCCACTGACTTTCCACGTAGCACTTTCCAGCCACTTGTGATTTTCAGCCAAAGGTAGTCTGGCAGGGTCTCTTCCTTAGAGTCATAAAAGGTAGCCCAAGGGAGTGCTTATCCAATCTTCCCTGGCGAAACAGGTGTTCCCTGTTATGAAGGGACAACAATGGGTTTGCCTCCAGTCCTCAGTTTCCTAGTCAGACCAGGCCTAGTATCCAGAGCTCTCTGCTACAGAGCACACATGGGGCATTAGCTCTGAGGAGGGTGCCTTGACGTTCACGGGCTTGGGGAAGCCCTACCGGGGCGGTGGGGCCTAGGCACAATGGCCCCTACCACTGACTTTCCACCTAGCACTTTCCAGCCCCTTGTGATTTTCAACCAAATGGAGCCTGGCAGGGTCTCTTCCTTAGAGTCATAAAAGATAGCCCAAGGAATGCTTATTCAGACTTCCCTGGTGCAAGAGGTGTTTGTCTGTTAAGTAGCCACAACAATGGGTCTGCTCCCAGGGCCTCAGTTTCCCAGTCAGAACAGACCTAGTAGTCTCCAGAGCTGGCTGCTACAGAGCAGACATGGGGCAATAGCTCTGAGGAGTGTTCCTTGAGATTTCCTGGGGCTTGGGGAAGCCCTACTCGGGTGGTGGGGCCTAGGCACTGTGGCTTCTTCCACTGACTTTCCAGGTAGCACTTTCCAGCCCCTTGTGATTTTCAGCCAAAGGCAGCCTGGCAGGGTCTCTTCTTAGAGTCATAAAAGGTAGCCCAAGGGAGTGCTTATTCAAGCTTCCCTGGTGCAAGAGGTGTTTGTCTGTTAAGAAGCCACAACAATGGGTCTGATCCCAGGGCCTCAGTTTCCCAGTCAGAACAGACCTAGTCTCCACAGCTCTCTGATACAGAGCACACATGGGGCAATAGCTCTGAGGAGTGTTCCTTGAGGTTCCCTGGCTTGGGGAAGTCCTACCCCGGCGGTGGCACCTAGGCACTGTGATCTCTTCCACTGATTTCCAGGTAGCACTTTCCAGCCCCTTGTGATTTTCAGCAAAAAGGCAGCCTGGCAGTGTCTCTCTTCGTTGGAGTCATAAAAAGTAAGCCAAGGGAGTGCTTATTCAAGCTTCCCTGGTGCAAGAGGTGTTTGTCTGTTAAGAAGGCACAACAATGGGTCTGCTCCCAGGGTCTCAGTTTCCCAGTCAGAACAGACCTAGTAGTCTCCAGAGCTTTCTGCTACAGAGCACACATGGGGCAATAGCTCTGAGGAGTGTTACTTGAGGTTCCCTGGCTTGGGGAAGCCCTACCCGGGCGGTGGGGCCTAGGCACTGTGGCCTCTTCCACTGACTTTCCAGGTAGCACTTTCCAGCCCCTTGTGATTTTCAGCCAAAGACAGCCTGGCAGGGTCTCTTCCTTAGAGTCATAAAAGGTAGCCCAAGGGAGTGCTTATTCAAGCTTCCCTGGTGCAAGAGGTGTTTGTCTGTTAAGAAGCCACAACAATGGGTCTGCTCCCAGGGCCTCAGTTTCCCAGTCAGAACAGACCTAGTAGCTCCAGAGCTCTCTGCTACAGAGCACACATGGGGCAATAGCTCTGAGGAGTGTTCCTTGAGGTTCCCTGGCTTGGGGGAAGCCCTACCCCGGGCGGTGGGGCCCTAGGCACTGTGGCCTCTTCCACTGACTTTCCAGGTAGCACTTTCCAGCCCCTTGTGATTTTCAGCCAAAGGCAGCCTGGCAGGGTCTCTTCCTTAGAGTCATAAAAGGTAGCCCAAGGGAGTGCTTATTCAAGCTTCCCTGGTGCAAGAGCAAGAGGTGTTTGTGTGTTAAGAAGCCACAACAATGGGTCTGCTCCCAGGGCCTCAGTTTCCCAGTCAGAACAGACCTAGTAGTCTCCAGAGCTCACTGCTACAGAGCACACATGGGGCAATAGCTCTGAGGAGTGTTCCTTTAGGTTCCCTGGCTTGGGGAAGCCCTACCCGGGCGGTGGGCCCTAGGCACTGTGGCCTCTTCCACTGACTTTCCAGGTAGCACTTTCCAGCCCCTTGTGATTTTCAGCCAAAGGCAGCCAGCCTGGCAGGGTCTCTTCCTTAGAGTCATAAAAGGTAGCCCAAGGGAAGGGAGTGCTAATTCAGGCTTCCGTGGTGCAAGAGGTGTTTGGCTGTTAAGAAGCCAAACTAATGGGTCTGCTCCCAGGGCCTGAGTTTCCCAGTCAGAAACAGACCTAGTATCTAGAGCTCTCTGCTACAGAGCACATATGGGGCAATAGCTCTGAGGAGTGTTCCTTGAGGTTCCCTGGCTTGGGGAAGCCCTACCCGGGCGGTGGGGCCTAGGCACTGTGTCCTCTTCCACAGACTTTCCAGGTAGCACTTTCCAGTCACTTCTGATTTTCAGCCAAAGGCAGCCTGGCAGGGTCTCTTCCTTAGAGACATAAAAGATAGCCCAAGGGAGTGCTTATTCAAGCTTCCCTGGTGGAAGAAGTGTTTGTCTGTTAAGAAGCCACAGCAATGGGTCTGCTCCCAGGGCCTCAGTTTCCCAGTCAGAACAGCCTTAGTAATCTCCAGAGCTCTCTGCTACAGAGCACACACGGGGCAATAGCTCTGAGGAGTGTTCCTTGAGGTTCCCTTGCTTGGGGAAGCCCTACCCGGGCGGTGGGGCCTAGGCACTGTGGCTTCTTCCACTGACTTTCCAGGTAGCACTTTCCAGCCCCTTGTGATTTTCAGCCAAAGGCAGCCTGGCAGGGTCTCTTCCTTAGAGTCATAAAAGGTAGCCCAAGGGAGTGCTTATCCAATCTTCCCTGGCGAAACAGGTGTTTGCTGTTATGAAGGGACAACAATGGGTTTGCCTTCAGGCCTCAGTTTCCTAGTCAGACCAGGCCTAGTATCCAGAGCTCTCTGCTACCGAGCACACATGGGGCATTAGCTCTGAGGAGGGTGCCTTGACGTTCACGGGCTTGGGGAAGCCCTACCCGGGCGGTGGGGCCTAGGCACTGTGGTTTTTCCACTGAATTTTCAGGTAACACTTTCCAGCTACTTGTGATTTTCAGCCAAAAGCAGCCTGGCAGGGTCTCTTCCTTAGAGTCATAAAAGGTAGCCCAAGGGAGTGTTTATTCAAGCTTACCTGATGGAAGAAGTGTTTGTCTGTTAAGAAGCCACAGCAATGGGTCTGCTTCCAGGGCCTCAGTTTCCCAGTCACAACAGCCTTAGTAATATCCAGAGCTCTCTGCTACAGAGCACACACGGGGCAATAGCTCTGAGGAGTGTTCCTTGATGTTCCCTGGCTTGGGGAAGCCCTACCCGGGCGATGGGGCCTAGGCACTGTGGCCTCTTCCACTGACTTTCCAGGTAGCACTTTCCAGCACCTTGTGATTTGCAACTAAAGGCAACCTGGCACGGTCTCTTACTTAGAGTCATAAAAGGTAGCCCAAGGGAGTGCTTATTCAAGCTTCCCTGTTGCAAGAGCTGTTCGTCTGTTAAGAAGCCACAAGAATGGGTCTGCTCCCAGGCCCTCATGTTCCCAGTCAGAACAGACCTAGGGGACTCCAGACCTCACCCGGGCGGTGCAGCCTAGGCACTGTGGCCTCTTCCACTGACTTTCCAGATAGCACTTTCCAGCCCCTTGTGATTTTCAGCCAAAGGCAGCCTGGCAGGGTCTCTTTCTTACAGTTATAAAAGGTAACCCAAGGGAGTGCTTATTCAAGCTTCCCTGGTACAAGAGGTTTTTGTCTGTTAAGAAGCCACAACAATGGGTCTGTTTCCAGGGCCTCAGTTCCCCGTCAGAACAGACCTAGTCTCCAGACCTCTCTGCTACAGAGCACACATGGGGCAATAGCTCTGAGGAGTGTTCCTTGAGGTTCCCTGGCTTGGGGAAGCCCTACCCGGGCGGTGCGGCCTAGGCACTGTGCCCTCTTCCACTGACTTTCCAGGTAGCACTTTCCAAGCCCCTTGTGATTTTCAGGAAAAAGGC
>JAGTYA010000821.1:0-17396 GCA_024291935.2 Okapia johnstoni | reverse complement strand
CCTGGCAAGTGAAGGCACCCTCCACAGCGCTTTTTCCCCCATGTCTGCTCTGTAGCAGAGAGCTCTGGAGGCTAGGTCTGTTCTGACTGGGAAACTGAGGCCCTGGGAGCTGAGCCATTGATCTGGCGTCTTCACAGCCTAACACCTCTTGCACCAGGGAAGACTAAATAAGCAGTCCCTCGTGCTACCTTTTTTGACTCTAAGGAAGATACCCTGCAAGGCTGCATCTGGCTGAAAATCACAAGGGGCTGGGAAGTGATACCTGGAAAGTCAGTGAAAGAGGCCACAGTGCCTAGGCTCCAAAGCCCAGGTAAGGCTTCGACAGTGCCCTGGAACGTGAAGGCACCCTCCTCAGAGCTATTTTCCCATGTCTGCTCTGTAGCAGAGAGCTCTGGAGACTACGCCTGGTCTGATTGGGAAACTGAGGCCTGGGGAAAACCGATTGTTCTGGCGTCTTAAGAGCCAAACACCACTTGCACCAGGGAAGACTGAATAAGCAGTCCCTTCGGCTACCTTTTTTGGCTCTAAGGAAGAGACCCTGCAAGGCTGCATCTGGCTGAAAATCACAAGGGGCTGGGAAGTGATACCTGGAAAGTCAGTGAAAGAGGCAACAGGGCCTTATGTTCCAAAGCCCAGGTAAGGCTTCGACAGTGCCCTGGAACGTGAAGGCACCCTCCACAGCGATTTTTCCACATGTCTGTTCTGTAGCAGAGAGCTCTGGAAACTAGGTCTGTTCTGACGGGGAAACTGAGGCCTGGGGAAAACCCATTGTTCTGGCGTCTTCACAGCCAAACACCTCTTGCACCAGGGAAGACTGAATAAGCAGTCCCTTGGGCTGCCTATTTTGCCTCTAAGGAAGAGACCCTGCAAGGCTGCATCTGGCTGAAAATCACAAGGGGCTGGGAAGCGATACCTGGAAAGTCAGTGAAAGAGGCCACAGTGCCTAGTCCCCAGCACTCGGGTAGGGATTCCCCAAGGCAGGGAGCCTCAAGGAACCCTCCTCAGAGCTATTTCCCCATGTCTGCTCTGTAGCAGAGAGCTCTGGAGACTAGGTCTGTTCTGACTGGGAAACTGAGGCCTGGGGAAAACCCATTGTTCTGGCGTCTTAACAGCCAAACACATCTTGCACCAGGGAAGACTGAATAAGCAGTCCCTTGGGCTACCTTTTTTGACTCTAAGGATGAGACCCTGCAAGGCTGCATCTGGCTGAAAATCACAAGGGGCTGGGAAGTGATACCTGGAAAGTCAGTGAAAGAGGCCACAGTGCCTACGTTCCAAAGCCCAGATAAGGCTTCGAGAGTGCCCTGGAACGTGAAGGCACCCTCCACAGCGCTTTCTCCACATGTCTGCTCTGTAGCACAGAGCTCTGGAGACTAGGTCTGTTCTGACTGGGAAACTGAGGCCTGGGGAAAACCCATTGTTCTGGCTTCTTCACAGACAAACACCTCTTGCACCAGGGAAGACTGAATAAGCAGTCCCTTGGGCTACCTTTTTTGACTCTAAGGAAGAGACCCTGCAAGGCTCCATCTGGCTGAAAATCACAAGGGGCTGGGAAGTGATACCTGGAAAGTCAGTGAAAGAGGCAACAGGGCCTTATGTTCCAAAGCCCAGGTAAGGCTTCGACAGCCAACAGGTGGAAAGTGAAGGCACCCTCCAAGGAACAAATCCGGAACGTGAAGGCACCCTCCACAGCGATTTTTCCACATGTCTGTTCTGTAGCAGAGAGCTCTGGAGACTAGGTCTGTTCTGACGGGGAAACTGAGGCCTGGGGAAAACCCACTGTTCTGGCGTCTTAACAGCCAAACACCTCTTGCACCAGGGAAGACTGAATAAGCAGTCCCTTGGGCTGCCTTTTTTGCCTCTAAGGAAGAGACCCTGCAAGGCTGCATCTGGCTGAAAATCACAAGGGGCTGGGAAGTGATACCTGGAAAGTCAGTGAAAGAGGCCACAGTGCCTAGGCCCCAGCACCCGGGTAGGGATTCCCCAAGGCAGGGAGCCTCAAGGAACCCTCCTCAGAGCTATTTCCCCATGTCTGCTCTGTAGCAGAGAGCTCTGGAGACTAGGTCTGTTCTGACTGGGAAACTGAGGCCTGGGGAAAACCCATTGTTCTGGCGTCTTAACAGCCAAACATCTCTTGCACCAGGGAAGACTGAATAAGCAGTCCCTTGGGCTACCTTTTTTGACTCTAAGGAAGAGACCCTGCAAGGCTGCATCTGGCTGAAAATCACAAGGGGCTGGGAAGTGATACCTGGAAAGTCAGTGAAAGAGGCCACAGTGCCTAGGTTCCAAAGCCCAGGTAAGGCTTCGACAGTGCCCTGGAACGTGAAGGCACCCTCCACAGCGCTTTTTCCACATGTCTGCTCTGTAGCAGAGAGCTCTGGAGACTAGGTCTGTTCTGACTGGGAAACTGAGGCCTGGGTAAAACCCACTGTTCTCGCTTTTTCACAGCCAAACACCTCTTGCACCAGGGAAGACTGAATAAGCAGTCCCTTGGGCTACCTTTTTTGACTCTAAGGAAGAGACCGTGCAAGGCTGCATCTGGCTGAAAATCACAAGGGGCTGGGAAGTGATACCTGGAAAGTCAGTGAAAGAGGCCACAGTGCCTAGGCCCCAGCACCCGGGTAGGGATTCCCCAAGGCAGGGAGCCTCAAGGAACCCTTCTCAGAGCTATTTCCCCATGTCTGCTCTGTAGCAGAGAGCTCTGGAGACTAGGTCTGTTCTGACTGGGAAACTGAGGCCTGGGGAAAACCCATTGTTCTGGCGTCTTCACAGCCAAACACCTGTTGCACTCGTTTTCCACACAGCCAAGTGTGCCCTCTAGCACCTCTTGCACCAGGCCTGGTCTGACTGAAACTGAAGCAGTCCCCATTTTGGGCTTCTGAACTTTTTTGACTGTGTGAAGGAGGATTGAATCAGCACTCTGCAAGGCTGCTTTTCTCGTTCTAAGAAGACTTCCTGCTAGGACGCATTGGGGCTGAAAATGACATTGGACTGGAAAGTGATAGCTGGGAAGTCAGTTTTTAGCGGCTGGAGCGCCTAAGCCGACCTCCCGGGTAGGGCTTCCCCAGGGCCCGGGAATATCAAGGCCCCCTCCACACCGTTGTTTCCCAAAGTGTGCTCTGTAGCAGAGAGCTCGCGCAACTAGGCCTGGTCTGACTGGGGAAACTCAAGCCCTGGAAAAGAGTCACAGTGTTTTGGTGTCTGAAGAGCCAAACACTCTTGCCCCGTGAGGGAAGGCTGAAAATGACGTTCTGCGGCTGCCTTTCCTCCCTGCATGGAAGAGAGCCTGCCGAGCCTGCACAAGGTACAGGTGCCATTGGGCTGAGAAGTGCTAGCTGGGAAATCAATTTTTAGCGGCCAGTGCTCCCAGGCCCCACTACCGTGGTGGGGCTTTCCCAGTTCCCGGGAACATCAAGGCACTCTCTACACCACTGTTTCTCCAAGTGTGCTCTGTAGCAGAGAGCTAGTGCGACTAGGTCTGGTATGACTAGGACACTGAGGCTCTGGAATCAGACCCATTTTGTGGCTTCTGAATACCCCAGACTTGCTGTGAGAAGGAGGATTGAATCAGCACTCTGTTGGGCTGCCTTTTCTCCCTCCGAGGAAGACATCCTGCTAGCCCGCATTCGGGCTGAAAATGACATCGGACTGGGAAGTGCTAGCAGGGAAGTCAGTTTTCAGCGGCTGGAGCGCCTAGGCCCCACTTCCCGGGTAGGGCTAACCCAGTGCCTGGGAACGTCAAGGCACTCTCCACACCACTGTTTCTCCAAGTGTGCTCTATAGCAGAGAGCTCGCACGACTACTCCTGGTCTGATTAGGAAACTGAGGCTCTGGAATCAGACCCATTTTGTGGCTTCTGAACATCCCCACACTTGCTGTGCGAAGGAGGATTGAATCAGCACTCTGTTGGGCTGCGTTTTCTCCCTCCGAGGAAGACGTCCTGCTAGGCCGCATTTGACCTGAAAATCACATTGGACTGGGAAGTGCTATCTGGGAAGTCAGTTTTCAGTGGCTGTAGTGCCTGGGCCCCACTTCCCGGGTAGGGCTTCCCCAGGGGACCGGTAGTATCAAGGCACACCCTCCACACCGTTGTTTCCCAATGTGTGCTCTGTAGCAGAGAGCTCGCGCGACTAGGCCTGGTCTGGCTTAGGGAAGTCAAGCCCTGGAACAGTCCCAGTGTTTTGGTGTCTGAAGAGCCTCTCTCTTGCCCCGCGAGGGAAGGCTGAAAACGACTCGCTGCGGCTGCCTTTCCTCCCTGCAAGGAAGAGAGCCTGCCGAGCCTGCACAAGGTACAGGTGCTATTGGGCTGGGAAGTGCTAGCAGGAAAGTCAATTTTTAGCGGCCAGAGCTCCCAGGCCCCACTTCCCTGGTGGGGCTTTCCCAGTGCCCGACATGTCAAGGCAATCTCCAAACCACTGTTTCTCCAAGAGTGCTCTGTAGCAGAGAGCTCGTGCGACTAGGCCTGGTCTGACTAGCAAACTGAGGCTCTGGAATCAGACCCAATTTGTTGCTTCTGAACAGCCCCACACTTGCTGTGCGAAGGAGGATTGAATCAGCACTCCGTTGCGCTGCTGCCTTTTCTCCCTCCAAGGAAGACGTCCTGCTAGGCCGCATTCGGGCTGAAAATCCCATTGGACTGGGAAGTGCTAGCTGGGAAGTCAGTTTTCAGCGGCTGGAGCGCCTTGGCTCCAATTACCGGGTAGGGCTTCCCCAGTGCCCGGGAACGTCAAGGCAGCCTCCACGCTGTTGTTTCTCACAGTGTGCTCTGTTGCAGAGAGCTCGCGTGACTAGGCCTTGTCTGACTAGGAAACTGAGGTGGTGGGAGGAACCCTTGGTTGTGCCTTCTGAACAGCCCAACACTTGCTGCCGGAAGGCGGATTGAATCAGCACTCCCTTGGGCTGCCTTTACTCCCTCCAAAGAAGATAGCCTGCTAGGCCACATTTGACCTGAAAATCACATTGGACTGGGAAGTGCTAGCTGGGAAGTCAATTTTCAGTGGCTACAGTGCCTAGTCCCCACTTCCAGGGAATGGCTTTCCCAGTGCCCGGGAACGTCAAGGCACTCTCCCCACCACTGATTCTCCAAGTGTGCTCTGTAGCAGAGAGCTCACGCAACCAGGCTGGTCTGCCTAGGAAACTGAGGCTCTGGAATCAGATCCATTTTGGGGCTTCTGAACAGCCCCACACTTGCTGCGCGAAGAAGAAGGATGAATCAGCACTCTGTTGGGGCTGCCTTTTCTCCCTCCGAGGAAGACGTCCTGCTAGGCCACATTCGGGCTGAAAATCACATTGGACTGGGAAGTGCTAGCTGGGAAGTCAGTTTTCAGCGGCTGGAGCGCCTAGGCCCCACTTCCCGGGTAGGGCTTCCCCAGCGACCGGGAATGTCAAGGCACCCTCCACCCCATTGTTTCCCAAAGTGTGCTCTGTAGTAGACAGCTCGCGCGACTAGGCCTGGTCTGACTTGGGAAGTCAAGCCCTGGAACAGCCCCAGTTTTTTGGTGTCTGAAGAGCTTCTCTCTTGCCCCGCGAGGGAAGCCTAAAAACGACTTTCTGGGGTTGCCTTTCCTCCCTTTAAGGAAGAGAGCCCGCTTAGCATGCACCAGGTGCAGGTGCCCTCGGGCTGGGAAGTTCTAGCTTGGAAGTCAGTTTTTAGCGGCCAGAACTCCCAGGCCCCACTTCCCTGGTAGGGCATTCCCCCTGTGCCCGGGAACATCAAGGCACTCTCCACACCACTGTTTCTCCAAGCGTGCTTTGTAGCAGAGAGCTCGCGCGACTAGGCCTGGTCTGAATAGGAAACTCAGGCTCTGGAATCAGACCCATTTTGTGGCTTCTAAACAGCCCCAGACTTGCTGTGAGAAGGAGGATTGAATCAGCATTCTGTTGGCCTACCTTTTCTCCCTCCAAGGAAGACGTCCTGCTAGGCCGCATTCAGGCTGAAAATCACACTGGACTGGGAAGTGCTAGCTGGGAAGTCAGTTTTCATCGGCTGGAGCGCCTAGGCCCCACTTCCCGGGTAGGGCTTCCGCAGGGCCCGGGAGTATCAAGGCCCCCTGCACACCGTTGTTTCCCAATGTGTGTGCTCTGTAGCAGAGAGCTCGCGCGACTAGGGCCTGGTCTGACTTAGGAAGTCAAGCCCTGGAACAGTCCCAGTGTTTTGGTGTCTGAAGAGCCTCTCTCTTGCCCCGCGAGGGAAGGCTGAAAACGACTCGCTGCGGCTGCCTTTCCTCCCTGCAAGGAAGAGAGCCTGCCGAGCCTGCACAAGGTACAGGTGCTATTGGGCTGGGAAGTGCTAGCAGGAAAGTCAATTTTTAGCGGCCAGAGCTCCCAGGCCCCACTTCCCTGGTGGGGCTTTCCCAGTGCCCGAGAATGTCAAGGCAATCTCCAAACCACTGTTTCTCCAAGAGTGCTCTGTAGCAGAGAGCTCGTGCGACTAGGCCTGGTCTGACTAGCAAACTGAGGCTCTGGAATCAGACCCATTTTTGTGGCTTCTGAACAGCCCCACACTTGCTGTGCGAAGGAGGATTGAATCAGCACTCTGTTGGGCTGCCTTTTCTCCCTCCAAGGAAGACGTCCTGCTAGGCCGCATTCGGGCTGAAAATCCCATTGGACTGGGAAGTGCTAGCTGGGAAGTCAGTTTTCATCGGCTGGAGCGCCTAGGCCCCACTCCCGGGTAGGGCTTCCGCAGGGCCCGGGAGTATCAAGGCCCCCTGCACACCGTTGTTTCCCAATGTGTGCTCTGTAGCAGAGAGCTCGCGCGACTAGGCCTGGTCTGACTTAGGAAGTCAAGCCCTGGAACAGTCCCAGTGTTTTGGTGTCTGAAGAGCCTCTCTCTTGCCCCGCGAGGGAAGGCTGAAAACGACTCGCTGCGGCTGCCTTTCCTCCCTGCAAGGAAGAGAGCCTGCCGGGCCTGCACAAGGTACAGGTGCCATTGGGCTGGGAAGTGCTAGCAGGAAAGTCAATTTTTAGCGGCCAGAGCTCCCAGGCCCCACTTCCCTCGTGGGGCTTTCCCAGTGCCCGAGAATGTCAAGGCAATCTCCAAACCACTGTTTCTCCAAGAGTGCTCTGTAGCAGAGAGCTCGTGCGACTAGGCCTGGTCTGACTAGCAAACTGAGGCTCTGGAATCAGACCCAATTTGTTGCTTCTGAACAGCCCCACACTTGCTGTGCGAAGGAGGATTGAATGAGCACTCCGTTGCGCTGCCTTTTCTCCCTCCAAGGAAGACGTCCTGCTAGGCCGCATTCGGGCTGAAAATCCCATTGGACTGGGAAGTGCTAGCTGGGAAGTCAGTTTTCAGCGGCTGGAGCGCCTTGGCTCCAATTACCGGCCAGGGCTTCCTCAGGGCCCGAGAACGTCAAGGCACCCTCCACGCTGTTGTTTCTCACAGTGTGCTCTGTTGCAGAGAGCTCGCGCGACTAGGCCTTGTCTGACTAGGAAACTGAGGTGGTGGGAGGAACCCTTGGTTGTGCCTTCTGAACAGCCGAACACTTGATGCCGGAAGGCGGATTGAATCAGCACTCCCTTGGGCTGCATTTACTCCCTCCAAAGAAGATAGCCTGCTAGGCCACATTTGACCTGAAAATCACATTGGACTGGGAAGTGCTAGCTGGGAAGTCAATTTTCAGCGGCTACAGTGCCTAGTCCCCACTTCCAGGGAATGGCTTTCCCAGTGCCCGGGAACGTCAAGGCACTCTCCCCACCACTGATTCTCCAAGTGTGCTCTGTAGCAGAGAGCTCACGCAACCAGGCGAGGTCTGCCTAGGAAACTGAGGCTCTGGAATCAGATCCATTTTGGGGCTTCTGAACAGCCCCACACTTGCTGTGCGAAGAAGGATTGAATCAGCACTCTGTTGGGCTGCCTTTTCTCCCTCCGAGGAAGACGTCCTGCTAGGCCACATTCGGGCTGAAAATCACATTGGACTGGGAAGTGCTAGCTGGGAAGTCAGTTTTCAGCGGCTGGAGGAGCGCTAGGCCCCACTTCCCGGGTAGGGCTTCCCCAGCGACCTGGAATGTCAAGGCACCCTCCCCAAAGTGTGCTTGTTTCCCAAAGTGTCAGCTTCTTGCGTGAGCTCTCTGCTACAGAGCACACACTTGGAGAATCAGTGGTGGGGAGAGAGTGCCTTGACGTTCCCGGGCACTGGGGAAAGCCATTCCCTGGAAGTGGGGGGGACTAGGCACTGTAGCCGCTGAAAAATTGACTTCCCAGCTAGCACTTCCCAGTCCAATGTGATTTTCAGGTCAAAATGTGGGCCTAGCAGGCTATCTTCTTTGGAGGGAGTAAAATGCAGCCCAAGGGAGTGCTGATTCAATCCGCCTTCCGGCATCAAGTGTTCGGCTGTTCAGAAGGCACAACCAAGGGTTCCTCCCACCACCTCAGTTTCCTAGTCAGACAAGGCCTAGTCGCGCGAGCTCTCTGCAACAGAGCACACTGTGAGAAACAACAGCGTGGAGGGTGCCTTGACGTTCTCGGGCCCTGAGGAAGCCCTGGCCGGTAATTGGAGCCCAGGCGCTCCAGCCGCTGAAAACTGACTTCCCAGCTAGCACTTCCCAGTCCAATGGGATTTTCAGCCCGAATGCGGCCTAGCAGGACGTCTTCCTTGGAGGGAGAAAAGGCAGCGCAACGGAGTGCTCATTCAATCCTCCTTCGCACAGCAAGTGTGGGGCTGTTCAGAAGCAACAAATTGGGTCTGATTCCAGAGCCTCAGTTTGCTAGTCAGACCAGGCCTAGTCGCACGAGCTCTCTGCTACAGAGCACTCTTGGAGAAACAGTGGTTTGGAGATTGCCTTGACATTCTCGGGCACTGGGAAAGCCCCACCAGCGAAGTGGGGCCTGGGAGCTCTGGCCGCTAAAAATTGACTTTCCTGCTAGCACTTCCCAGCCCAATAGCACCTGTACCTTGTGCAGGCTCGGCAGGCTCTCTTCCTTGCAGGGAGGAAAGGCAGCCGCAGCGAGTCGTTTTCAGCCTTCCCTCGCGGGGCAAGAGAGAGGCTCTTCAGACACCAAAACACTGGGACTGTTCCAGGGCTTGACTTCCTAAGCCAGACCAGGCCTAGTCGCGCGAGTTCTCTGCTACAGAGCACACATTGGGAAACAACGGTGTGGAGGGTGCCTTGATACTACCTGTCCCTGGGGAAGCCCTACCCGGGAAGTGGGGCCCAGGCACTACAGCCACTGAAAACTGACTTCCCAGATAGCACTTCCCAGTCCAATGTGATTTTCAGGTCAAATGCGGCCTAGCAGGACGTCTTCCTCGGAGGGAGAAAACGCAGCCCAACAGAGTGCTGATTCAATCCTCCTTCGCACAGCAAGTGTGGGGATGTTCAGAAGCCACAAAATGGGTCTGATTCCAGAGCCTCAGTTTCCTAATCAGACCAGGCCTAGTCGTGCGAGCTCTCTGCTATAGAGTACACTTGGAGAAACAGTGGTGTGGAGCGTGCCTTGAAGTTCCCAGGCACTGGGTTAGCCCTACCCGGGAAGTGGGGCCTAGGCGCTCCAGCCACTGAAAACTGACTTCCCTGCTAGCACTTCCCAGTCCGATGTCATTTTCAGCCCGAATGCGGGCTAGCAGGATGTCTTCCTCGGAGGGAGAAAAGGCAGCCCATCAGAGTGCTGATTCAATCCTCCTTCTCACAGCAAGTCTGGGGTATTCAGAAGCCACAAAATGGGTCTGATTCCAGAGCCTCAGAGTCCTAGTCATACCAGACCTAGTCGCACTAGCTCTCTGCTACAGAGCACACTTGGAGAAACAGTGGTGTAGAGAGTGCCTTGATGTTCCCGGGAACTGGGAAAGGCCCACCAGGGTAGTGGGGTCTGGGAGCTCTGGCCGCTAAAAATTGACTTCCCAGCTAGCACGTCTCAGCCCAATGGCACCTGTACCTTGTGCAGGCTCGGCAGGCTCTCTTCCTTGCAGGGAGGAAAGGCAGCCGCAGAACGTCATTTTCAGCCTTCCCTCGCGGGGCAAGAGAGAAGCTCTTCAGACACCAAAACACTGTGACTGTTCCAGGGCTTGACTGCCCAGTCAGACCAGGCCTAGTTGCGCGAGCTCTCTGCTACAGAGCACACTTTGGGAAACAACGGTGTGGAGGGGGCCTTGATATTCCCGGGCCCTGGGAAGCCCTACCCGGGAGGTCGGCTTAGGCGCTCCAGCCGCGAAAAACTGACTTCCCAGCTATCACTTCCCAGTCCAATGTCATTTTCAGCCCCAATGCGTCCTAGCAGGAAGTCTTCTTAGAACGAGAAAAGCAGCCCAACAGAGTGCTGATTCAATCCTCCTTCACACAGCAAGTGTGGGGCTGTTCAGAAGACACAAAATGGGTCTGATTGCAGAGCTTCAGTTTCCTAGTCAGACCAGGCCTAGTCGCACGAGCTATCTGCTAGAGGGCACACTTGTAGAAACAGTGGTGTGGAGAGTGCCCTGGTGCAAGAGGTGTTTGGCTGTGAAGACACCAGAACAATGGATTTTCCCCAGGCCTCAGTTTCCCAGTCAGACCAGGCGTAGTCTCCAGAGCTCTCTGCTACAGAGCAGACATGGGGAAATAGCTCTGAGAGGGGTTCCTTGAGGCTCCCTGCATTTGGGGAATCCCTACCCGGGTGCTGGGGCCTAGGCACTGTGGCCTCTTTCACTGACTTTCCAGGTATCACTTCCCAGCCCCTTGTGATTTTCAGCCAGATGCAGCCTTGCAGGGTCTCTTCCTTAGAGTCAAAAAAGGTAGCCCAAGGGACTGCTTATTCAGTCTTCCCTGGTGCAAGAGGTGTTTGTCTGTGAAGACGCCAGAACAATGGCTCTGCTCCCAGGGCCTCAGTTTCCCAGTCAGAACAGACCTAGTCTCCAGAGCTCTCTGCTACAGAGCAGACATGGGGAAAAAGCGCTGTGGAGGGTTCCTTGAGGCTCCCTGCCTTGGGGAAGCCCTACCCGGGTGCTGGGGCCTAGGCACTGTGGCCTCTTTCACTGACTTTCCAGGAATCACTTCCCAGCCCCTTGTGATTTTCAGCCAGATGCAGCCTTGCAGGGTCTCTTCCTTAGAGTCAAAAAAGGTAGCCCAAGGGACTGCTTATTCAGTCTTCCCTGGTGCAAGAGGTGTTTGTCTGTGAAGACGCCAGAACAATGGCTCTGCTCCCAGGGCCTCAGTTTCCCAGTCAGAACAGACCTAGTCTCCAGAGCTCTCTGCTACAGAGCAGACATGGGGAAAAATAGCGCTGTGGAGGGTGCCTTCAGGTTCCAGGGCACTGGGGAAGCCTACCCTGGGCTTTGGAGCCTAGGCACTGTGGCCTCTTTCACTGACTTTCCAGGTATCACTTCCCAGCCCCTTGTGATTTTCAGCCAGATGCAGCCTTGCAGGGTCTCTTCCTTAGAGTCAAAAAAGGTAGCCCAAGGGACTGCTTATTCAGTCTTCCCTGGTGCAAGAGGTGTTTGGCTGTGAAGACGCCAGAACAATGGCTCTGCTCCCAGGGCCTCAGTTTCCCAGTCAGAACAGACCTAGTCTCCAGAGCTCTCTGCTACAGAGCAGACATGGGAAAAAGCGCTGTGGAGGGTGCCTTCACGTTCCAGGGCACTGGGGAAGCCTTACCTGGGCTTTGGGGCCTAGGCACTGTGGCCTCTTTCACTGACTTTCCAGGTATCACTTCCCAGCCCCTTGTGATTTTCAGCCAGATGCAGCCTTGCAGGGTCTCTTCCTTAGAGTCAAAAAAGGTAGCCCAAGGGACTGCTTATTCAGTCTTCCCTGGTGCAAGAGGTGTTTGGCTGTGAAGACGCCAGAACAATGGCTCTGCTCCCAGGGCCTCAGTTTCCCAGTCAGAACAGACCTAGTCTCCAGAGCTCTCTGCTACAGAGCAGACATGGGGAAAAAGCTTGTGGAGGGTGCCTTCACGTTCCAGGGCACTGTCGAAGCCTACCTGGGCTTTGGAGCCTAGGCACTGTGGCCTCTTTCACTGACTTTCCAGGTATCACTTCCCAGCCCCTTGTGATTTTCAGCCAGATGCAGCCTTGCAGGGTCTCTTCCTTAGAGTCAAAAAAGGTAGCCCAAGGGACTGCTTATTCAGTCTTCCCTGGTGCAAGAGGTGTTTGGCTGTGAAGACGCCAGAACAATGGCTCTGCTCCCAGGGCCTCAGTTTCCCAGTCAGAACAGACCTAGTCTCCAGAGCTCTCTGCTACAGAGCAGACATGGGGAAAAAGCTCTGAGGAGGGTGCCTTCACGTTCCAGGGCACTGTCGAAAGCCTTACCTGGGCTTTGGAGCCTAGGCACTGTGGCCTCTTTCACTGACTTTCCAGGTATCACTTCCCAGCCCCTTGTGATTTTCAGCCAGATGCAGCCTTGCAGGGTCTCTTCCTTAGAGTCAAAAAAGGTAGCCCAAGGGACTGCTTATTCAGTCTTCCCTGGTGCAAGAGGTGTTTGGCTGTGAAGACGCCAGAACAATGGCTCTGCTCCCAGGGCCTCAGTTTCCCAGTCAGAACAGACCTAGTCTCCAGAGCTCTCTGCTACAGAGCAGACATGGGGAAAAAGCTCTGTGGAGGGTGCCTTCACGTTCCAGGGCACTGTCGAAGCCTTACCTGGGCTTTGGAGCCTAGGCACTGTGGCCTCTTTCACTGACTTTCCAGGTATCACTTCCCAGCCCCTTGTGATTTTCAGCCAGATGCAGCCTTGCAGGGTCTCTTCCTTAGAGTCAAAAAAGGTAGCCCAAGGGACTGCTTATTCAGTCTTCCCTGGTGCAAGAGGTGTTTGGCTGTGAAGACGCCAGAACAATGGCTCTGCTCCCAGGGCCTCAGTTTCCCAGTCAGAACAGACCTAGTCTCCAGAGCTCTCTGCTACAGAGCAGACATGGGGAAAAAGCTCTGAGGAGGGTTCCTTGAGGCTCCCTGGCCTGTGGGGAAGCCCTACCCGGGTGCTGGGGCCTAGGCACTGTGGCCTCTTTCACTGACTTTCCAGGTATCACTTCCCAGCCCCTTGTGATTTTCAGCCAGATGCAGCCTTGCAGGGTCTCTTCCTTAGAGTCAAAAAAGGTAGCCCAAGGGACTGCTTATTCAGTCTTCCCTGGTGCAAGAGGTGTTTGGCTGTGAAGACGCCAGAACAATGGCTCTGCTCCCAGGGCCTCAGTTTCCCAGTCAGAACAGACCTAGTCTCCAGAGCTCTCTGCTACAGAGCAGACATGGGGAAAAAGCGCTGTGGAGGGTGCCTTCACGTTCCAGGCACTGTCGAAGCCTTACCTGGGTGCTTTGGAGCCTAGGCACTGTGGCCTCTTTCACTGACTTTCCAGGTATCACTTCCCAGCCCCTTGTGATTTTCAGCCAGATGCAGCCTTGCAGGGTCTCTTCCTTAGAGTCAAAAAAGGTAGCCCAAGGGACTGCTTATTCAGTCTTCCCTGGTGCAAGAGGTGTTTGGCTGTGAAGACGCCAGAACAATGGCTCTGCTCCCAGGGCCTCAGTTTCCCAGTCAGAACAGACCTAGTCTCCAGAGCTCTCTGCTACAGAGCAGACATGGGGAAAAAGCGCTGTGGAGGGTGCCTTCACGTTCCCTGCCTTGTCGAAGCCTTACCCGGCTTTGGAGCCTAGGCACTGTGGCCTCTTTCACTGACTTTCCAGGTATCACTTCCCAGCCCCTTGTGATTTTCAGCCAGATGCAGCCTTGCAGGGTCTCTTCCTTAGAGTCAAAAAAGGTAGCCCAAGGGACTGCTTATTCAGTCTTCCCTGGTGCAAGAGGTGTTTGGCTGTGAAGACGCCAGAACAATGGCTCTGCTCCCAGGGCCTCAGTTTCCCAGTCAGAACAGACCTAGTCTCCAGAGCTCTCTGCTACAGAGCAGACATGGGGAAAAAGCGCTGTGGAGGGTGCCTTCACGTTCCAGGGCACTGTCGAAGCCTTACCTGGGCTTTGGAGCCTAGGCACTGTGGCCTCTTTCACTGACTTTCCAGGTATCACTTCCCAGCCCCTTGTGATTTTCAGCCAGATGCAGCCTTGCAGGGTCTCTTCCTTAGAGTCAAAAAAGGTAGCCCAAGGGACTGCTTATTCAGTCTTCCCTGGTGCAAGAGGTGTTTGGCTGTGAAGACGCCAGAACAATGGCTCTGCTCCCAGGGCCTCAGTTTCCCAGTCAGAACAGACCTAGTCTCCAGAGCTCTCTGCTACAGAGCAGACATGGGGAAAAAGCGCTGTGGAGGGTGCCTTCACGTTCCAGGGCACTGTCGAAGCCTTACCTGGGCTTTGGAGCCTAGGCACTGTGGCCACTTTCACTGACTTTCCAGGTATCACTTCCCAGCCCCTTGTGATTTTCAGCCAGATGCAGCCTTGCAGGGTCTCTTCCTTAGAGTCAAAAAAGGTAGCCCAAGGGACTGCTTATTCAGTCTTCCCTGGTGCAAGAGGTGTTTGGCTGTGAAGACGCCAGAACAATGGCTCTGCTCCCAGGGCCTCAGTGTCCCAGTCAGAACAGACCTAGTCTCCAGAGCTCTCTGCTACAGAGCAGACATGGGGAAAAAGCGCTGTGGAGGGTGCCTTCACGTTCCAGGGCACTGTCGAAGCCTTACCTGGGCTTTTGAGCCTAGGCACTGTGGCCTCTTTCACTGACTTTCCAGGTATCACTTCCCAGCCCCTTGTGATTTTCAGCCAGATGCAGCCTTGCAGGGTCTCTTCCTTAGAGTCAAAAAAGGTAGCCCAAGGGACTGCTTATTCAGTCTTCCCTGGTGCAAGAGGTGTTTGGCTGTGAAGACGCCAGAACAATGGCTCTGCTCCCAGGGCCTCAGTTTCCCAGTCAGAACAGACCTAGTCTCCAGAGCTCTCTGCTACAGAGCAGACATGGGGGAAAAAGCTCTGAGGGAGGGTGCCTTCACGTTCCAGGGCACTGGGGAAGCCTTACCTGGGCTGGGAGCCTAGGCACTGTGGCCTCTTTCACTGACTTTCCAGGTATCACTTCCCAGCCCCTTGTGATTTTCAGCCAGATGCAGCCTTGCAGGGTCTCTTCCTTAGAGTCAAAAAAGGTAGCCCAAGGGACTGCTTATTCAGTCTTCCCTGGTGCAAGAGGTGTTTTTGCTGTGAAGACGCCAGAACAATGGCTCTGCTCCCAGGGCCTCAGTTTCCCAGTCAGAACAGACCTAGTCTCCAGAGCTCTCTGCTACAGAGCAGACATGGGGAAAAAGCTCTGTGGAGGGTGCCTTCACGTTCCCTGGGCACTGTCGAAGCCTTACCTGGGCTTTGGAGCCTAGGCACTGTGGCCTCTTTCACTGACTTTCCAGGTATCACTTCCCAGCCCCTTGTGATTTTCAGCCAGATGCAGCCTTGCAGGGTCTCTTCCTTAGAGTCAAAAAAAAAAGGTAGCCCAAGGGACTGCTTATTCAGTCTTCCCTGGTGCAAGAGGTGTTTGGCTGTGAAGACGCCAGAACAATGGCTCTGCTCCCAGGGCCTCAGTTTCCCAGTCAGAACAGACCTAGTCTCCAGAGCTCTCTGCTACAGAGCAGACATGGGGAAAATAGCTCTGAGGGAGGGTTCCTTGAGGCTCCCTGCCTTGGGGAAGCCTTACCTGGGCTTTGGAGCCTAGGCACTGTGGCCTCTTTCACTGACTTTTTCCAGGTATCACTTCCCAGCCCCTTGTGATTTTCAGCCAGATGCAGCCTTGCAGGGTCTCTTCCTTAGAGTCAAAAAAGGTAGCCCAAGGGACTGCTTATTCAGTCTTCCCTGGTGCAAGAGGTGTTTGGCTGTGAAGACGCCAGAACAATGGCTCTGCTCCCAGGGCCTCAGTTTCCCAGTCAGAACAGACCTAGTCTCCAGAGCTCTCTGCTACAGAGCAGACATGGGGAAAAAGCGCTGTGGAGGGTGCCTTCACGTTCCAGGGCACTGTCGAAGCCTTACCTGGGCTTTGGAGCCTAGGCACTGTGGCCTCTTTCACTGACTTTCCAGGTATCACTTCCCAGCCCCTTGTGATTTTCAGCCAGATGCAGCCTTGCAGGGTCTCTTCCTTAGAGTCAAAAAAGGTAGCCCAAGGGACTGCTTATTCAGTCTTCCCTGGTGCAAGAGGTGTTTGGCTGTGAAGACGCCAGAACAATGGCTCTGCTCCCAGGGCCTCAGTTTCCCAGTCAGAACAGACCTAGTCTCCAGAGCTCTCTGCTACAGAGCAGACATGGGGAAAAAGCGCTGTGGAGGGTGCCTTCACGTCCCTGGGCACTGTCGAAGCCTTACCTGGGCTTTGGAGCCTAGGCACTGTGGCCTCTTTCACTGACTTTCCAGGTATCACTTCCCAGCCCCTTGTGATTTTCAGCCAGATGCAGCCTTGCAGGGTCTCTTCCTTAGAGTCAAAAAAGGTAGCCCAATGGGACTGCTTATTCAGTCTTCCCTGGTGCAAGAGGTGTTTGGCTGTGAAGACGCCAGAACAATGGCTCTGCTCCCAGGGCCTCAGTTTCCCAGTCAGAACAGACCTAGTCTCCAGAGCTCTCTGCTACAGAGCAGACATGTGGAAAAAGCGCTGTGGAGGGTGCCTTCACGTTCCAGGGCACTGTCGAAGCCTTACCTGGGCTTTGGAGCCTAGGCACTGTGGCCTCTTTCACTGACTTTCCAGGTATCACTTCCCAGCCCCTTGTGATTTTCAGCCAGATGCAGCCTTGCAGGGTCTCTTCCTTAGAGTCAAAAAAGGTAGCCCAAGGGACTGCTTATTCAGTCTTCCCTGGTGCAAGAGGTGTTTGGCTGTGAAGACGCCAGAACAATGGCTCTGCTCCCAGGGCCTCAGTTTCCCAGTCAGAACAGACCTAGTCTCCAGAGCTCTCTGCTACAGAGCAGACATGGGGAAAAAGCACTGTGGAGGGTTCCTTCACGTTCCAGGGCACTGTCGAAGCCTTACCTGGGCTTTGCAGCCTAGGCACTGTGGCCTCTTTCACTGACTTTCCAGGTATCACTTCCCAGCCCCTTGTGATTTTCAGCCAGATGCAGCCTTGCAGGGTCTCTTCCTTAGAGTCAAAAAAGGTAGCCCAAGGGACTGCTTATTCAGTCTTCCCTGGTGCAAGAGGTGTTTGGCTGTGAAGACGCCAGAACAATGGCTCTGCTCCCAGGGCCTCAGTTTCCCAGTCAGAACAGACCTAGTCTCCAGAGCTCTCTGCTACAGAGCAGACATGGGGAAATATATCACTTCCCAGCCCCTTGTGATTTTCAGCCAGATGCAGCCTTGCAGGGTCTCTTCCTTAGAGTCAAAAAAGGTAGCCCAAGGGACTGCTTATTCAGTCTTCCCTGGTGCAAGAGGTGTTTGGGCTGTGAAGACGCCAGAACACAATGGCTCTGCTCCCAGGGCCTCAGTTTCCCAGTCAGAACAGACCTAGTCTCCAGAGCTCTCTGCTACAGAGCAGACATGGGGAAAAAGCGCTGTGGAGGGTGCCTTCACGTTCCAGGGCACTGTCGAAGCCTTACCTGGGCTTTGGAGCCTAGGCACTGTGGCC
>JAGTYA010000820.1:0-17397 GCA_024291935.2 Okapia johnstoni | reverse complement strand
TTCCCCAGCCCTGCTCTGTAGCAAGATCTGGAACTAGGTCTTTTCTGACTGGGAAACTGTGCCTGGGCTCCAAAGCCCAGGTAAGGCTTCGACAGTGCCCTGGAACGTGAAGGCACCCTCCACAGCGCTTTTTCCCCATGTCTGCTCTGTAGCAGAGAGCTCTGGAGACTAGGTCTGTTCTGACTGGGAAACTGAGGCCCTGGGAGCAGAGCCATTGTTCTGGCGTCTTCACAGCCAAACACCTCTTGCACCAGGGAAGACTGAATAAGCAGTCCCTTGGGCTACCTTTTTTGACTCTAAGGAAGAGACCCTGCAAGGCTGCATCTGGCTGAAAATCACAAGGGGCTGGGAAGTGATACCTGGAAAGTCAGTGAAAGAGGCCACAGTGCCTAGGCCCCAAAGCCCAGGTAAGGGCTTCCAGTGCCCTGGGAGCCTCAAGGAACCCTCCTCAGAGCTATTTCCCCATGTCTGCTCTGTAGCAGAGAGCTCTGGAGACTAGGTCTGTTCTGACTGGGAAACTGAGGCCCTGGGAGCAGAGCCATTGTTCTGGCGTCTTCACAGCCAAACACCTCTTGCACCAGGGAAGACTGAATAAGCAGTCCCTTGGGCTACCTTTTTTGACTCTAAGGAAGAGACCCTGCAAGGCTGCATCTGGCTGAAAATCACAAGGGGCTGGGAAGTGATACCTGGAAAGTCAGTGAAAGAGGCCACAGTGCCTAGGCTCCAAAGCCAGGTAAGGCTTCGACAGTGCCCTGGAACGTGAAGGCACCCTCCACAGCGCTTTTTCCCCATGTCTGCTCTGTAGCAGAGAGCTCTGGAGACTAGGTCTGTTCTGACTGGGAAACTGAGGCCCTGGGAGCAGAGCCATTGTTCTGGCGTCTTCACAGCCAAACACCTCTTGCACCAGGGAAGACTGAATAAGCAGTCCCTTGGGCTACCTTTTTTGACTCTAAGGAAGAGACCCTGCAAGGCTGCATCTGGCTGAAAATCACAAGGGGCTGGGAAGTGATACCTGGAAAGTCAGTGAAAGAGGCCACAGTGCCTAGGCTCCAAAGCACAGGTAAGGCTTCGACAGTGCCCTGGAAGGTGAAAGGCACCCTCCTCAGCGCTTTTTCCCCATGTCTGCTCTGTAGCAGAGAGCTCTGGAGACTAGGTCTGTTCTGACTGGGAAACTGAGGCCCTGGGAGCAGAGCCATTGTTCTGGCGTCTTCACAGCCAAACACCTCTTGCACCAGGGAAGACTGAATAAGCAGTCCCTTGGGCTACCTTTTTTTGACTCTAAGGAAGAGACCCTGCAAGGCTGCATCTGGCTGAAAATCACAAGGGGCTGGGAAGTGATACCTGGAAAGTCAGTGAAAGAGGCCACAGTGCCTAGGCTCCAAAGCCCAGGTAAGGCTTCGACAGTGCCCTGGAACGTGAAGGCACCCTCCACAGCGCTTTTTCCCCATGTCTGCTCTGTAGCAGAGAGCTCTGGAGACTAGGTCTGTTCTGACTGGGAAACTGAGGCCCTGGGAGCAGAGCCATTGTTCTGGCGTCTTCACAGCCAAACACCTCTTGCACCAGGGAAGACTGAATAAGCAGTCCCTTGGGCTACCTTTTTTGACTCTAAGGAAGAGACCCTGCAAGGCTGCATCTGGCTGAAAATCACAAGGGGCTGGGAAGTGATACCTGGAAAGTCAGTGAAAGAGGCCACAGTGCCTAGGCTCCAAAGCCCAGGTAAGGCTTCGACAGTGCCCTGGAACGTGAAGGCACCCTCCACAGCGCTTTTTCCCATGTCTGCTCTGTAGCAGAGAGCTCTGGAGACTAGGTCTGTTCTGACTGGGAAACTGAGGCCCTGGGAGCAGAGCCATTGTTCTGGCGTCTTCACAGCCAAACACCTCTTGCACCAGGGAAGACTGAATAAGCAGTCCCTTGGGCTACCTTTTTTGACTCTAAGGAAGAGACCCTGCAAGGCTGCATCTGGCTGAAAATCACAAGGGGCTGGGAAGTGATACCTGGAAAGTCAGTGAAAGAGGCCACAGTGCCTAGGCTCCAAAGCCCAGGTAAGGCTTCGACAGTGCCCTGGAACGTGAAGGCACCCTCCACAGCGCTTTTTCCCCATGTCTGCTCTGTAGCAGAGAGCTCTGGAGACTAGGTCTGTTCTGACTGGGAAACTGAGGCCCTGGGAGCAGAGCCATTGTTCTGGCGTCTTCACAGCCAAACACCTCTTGCACCAGGGAAGACTGAATAAGCAGTCCCTTGGGCTACCTTTTTTGACTCTAAGGAAGAGACCCTGCAAGGCTGCATCTGGCTGAAAATCACAAGGGGCTGGGAAGTGATACCTGGAAAGTCAGTGAAAGAGGCCACAGTGCCTAGGCCCCAGCACCCGGTAAGGGCTTCCCCAAGGCCTGGAACCTCTGAAGGAACCCTCCTCAGAGCTATTTTTCCCCATGTCTGCTCTGTAGCAGAGAGCTCTGGAGACTAGGTCTGTTCTGACTGGGAAACTGAGGCCCTGGGAGCAGAGCCATTGTTCTGGCGTCTTCACAGCCAAACACCTCTTGCACCAGGGAAGACTGAATAAGCAGTCCCTTGGGCTACCTTTTTTGACTCTAAGGAAGAGACCCTGCAAGGCTGCATCTGGCTGAAAATCACAAGGGGCTGGGAAGTGATACCTGGAAAGTCAGTGAAAGAGGCCACAGTGCCTAGGCTCCAAAGCCCAGGTAAGGGCTTCGACAGTGCCCTGGAACGTGAAGGCACCCTCCACAGCGCTTTTTCCCCATGTCTGCTCTGTAGCAGAGAGCTCTGGAGACTAGGTCTGTTCTGACTGGGAAACTGAGGCCCTGGGAGCAGAGCCATTGTTCTGGCGTCTTCACAGCCAAACACCTCTTGCACCAGGGAAGACTGAATAAGCAGTCCCTTGGGCTACCTTTTTTGACTCTAAGGAAGAGACCCTGCAAGGCTGCATCTGGCTGAAAATCACAAGGGGCTGGGAAGTGATACCTGGAAAGTCAGTGAAAGAGGCCACAGTGCCTAGGCTCCAAAGCCCAGGTAAGGCTTCGACAGTGCCCTGGAACGTGAAGGCACCCTCCTCAGCGCTTTTTCCCCATGTCTGCTCTGTAGCAGAGAGCTCTGGAGACTAGGTCTGTTCTGACTGGGAAACTGAGGCCCTGGGAGCAGAGCCATTGTTCTGGCGTCTTCACAGCCAAACACCTCTTGCACCAGGGAAGACTGAATAAGCAGTCCCTTGGGCTACCTTTTTTGACTCTAAGGAAGAGACCCTGCAAGGCTGCATCTGGCTGAAAATCACAAGGGGCTGGGAAGTGATACCTGGAAAGTCAGTGAAAGAGGCCACAGTGCCTAGGCTCCAAAGCACCCCCAGGTAGGGCTTCGACAGTGCCCTGGAACGTGAAGGCACCCTCCTCAGCGCTTTTTCCCCATTGTCTGCTCTGTAGCAGAGAGCTCTGGAGACTAGGTCTGTTCTGACTGGGAAACTGAGGCCCTGGGAGCAGAGCCATTGTTCTGGCGTCTTCACAGCCAAACACCTCTTGCACCAGGGAAAGACTGAATAAGCAGTCCCTTGGGCTACCTTTTTTGACTCTAAGGAAGAGACCCTGCAAGGCTGCATCTGGCTGAAAATCACAAGGGGCTGGGAAGTGATACCTGGAAAGTCAGTGAAAGAGGCCACAGTGCCTAGGCTCCAAAGCCCAGGTAGGGCTTCGACAGTGCCCTGGAACGTGAAGGCACCCTCCACAGCGCTTTTTTTCCCCCATGTCTGCTCTGTAGCAGAGAGCTCTGGAGACTAGGTCTGTTCTGACTGGGAAACTGAGGCCCTGGGAGCAGAGCCATTGTTCTGGCGTCTTCACAGCCAAACACCTCTTGCACCAGGGAAGACTGAATAAGCAGTCCCTTGGGCTACCTTTTTTGACTCTAAGGAAGAGACCCTGCAAGGCTGCATCTGGCTGAAAATCACAAGGGGCTGGGAAGTGATACCTGGAAAGTCAGTGAAAGAGGCCACAGTGCCTAGGCCCCAAAGCCCGGTAAGGCTTCCCCAAGGCAGGAGCCTCAAGGAACCCTCCTCAGAGCTATTTCCCCCCATGTCTGCTCTGTAGCAGAGAGCTCTGGAGACTAGGTCTGTTCTGACTGGGAAAACTGAGGCCCTGGGAGCAGAGCCATTGTTCTGGCGTCTTCACAGCCAAACACCTCTTGCACCAGGGAAGACTGAATAAGCAGTCCCTTGGGCTACCTTTTTTGACTCTAAGGAAGAGACCCTGCAAGGCTGCATCTGGCTGAAAATCACAAGGGGCTGGGAAGTGATACCTGGAAAGTCAGTGAAAGAGGCCACAGTGCCTAGGCTCCAAAGCCCAGTAAGGCTTCGACAGTGCCCTGGAACGTGAAGGCACCCTCCACAGCGCTTTTTCCCCATGTCTGCTCTGTAGCAGAGAGCTCTGGAGACTAGGTCTGTTCTGACTGGGAAACTGAGGCCCTGGGAGCAGAGCCATTGTTCTGGCGTCTTCACAGCCAAACACCTCTTGCACCAGGGAAGACTGAATAAGCAGTCCCTTGGGCTACCTTTTTTGACTCTAAGGAAGAGACCCTGCAAGGCTGCATCTGGCTGAAAATCACAAGGGGCTGGGAAGTGATACCTGGAAAGTCAGTGAAAGAGGCCACAGTGCCTAGGCTCCAAAGCCCAGGTAAGGCTTCGACAGTGCCCTGGAACGTGAAGGCACCCTCCACAGCGCTTTTTCCCCATGTCTGCTCTGTAGCAGAGAGCTCTGGAGACTAGGTCTGTTCTGACTGGGAAACTGAGGCCCTGGGAGCAGAGCCATTGTTCTGGCGTCTTCACAGCCAAACACCTCTTGCACCAGGGAAGACTGAATAAGCAGTCCCTTGGGCTACCTTTTTTGACTCTAAGGAAGAGACCCTGCAAGCTGCATCTGGCTGAAAATCACAAGGGGCTGGGAAGTGATACCTGGAAAGTCAGTGAAAGAGGCCACAGTGCCTAGGCCCCAAAGCCCAGGTAGGGCTTCCCCAGTGCAGGGAACGTCAAGGAACCCTCCACAGAGCTTTTTTCCCCATGTCTGCTCTGTAGCAGAGAGCTCTGGAGACTAGGTCTGTTCTGACTGGGAAACTGAGGCCCTGGGAGCAGAGCCATTGTTCTGGCGTCTTCACAGCCAAACACCTCTTGCACCAGGGAAGACTGAATAAGCAGTCCCTTGGGCTACCTTTTTTGACTCTAAGGAAGAGACCCTGCAAGGCTGCATCTGGCTGAAAATCACAAGGGGCTGGGAAGTGATACCTGGAAAGTCAGTGAAAGAGGCCACAGTGCCTAGGCCCCAGCACCCGGTTAGGGGCTTCCCCAAGGCAGTGAGCCTCAAGGAACCCTCCTCAGACAGCTATTTCCCATGTCCTTGCTCTGTATGCAGAGAGCTCTGGCAGACTAGACTCTTCTGACTGGGAAACTGAGGCCCTGGGTGCAAGCCATTGTTCTGGCGTCTTCTTCACAGCCAAACACCTCTTGCCACGCAGGGAAGACTGAATAAGCAGTCCCTGGCTACATTTTTTGACTCTAAGGAAGAGACCCTGCAAGGCTGGCTGCATTTCCTGGCTGAAAATTCACACAGGGGCTCTGGGAAAGTGATACCTGGAAAGTCAGTGAAAGAGGCCACAGTGCCTAGGCTCCAAAGCACAGGTAAGGCTTCGACAGTGCCCTGAAAAGGTGAAGCCTCCCTCCACAGAGCCCTTTTTCCCCATGTCTGCTCTGTAGCAGAGAGCTCTGGAGACTAGGTCTGTTCTGACTGGAAACTGAGGCCCTGGGAGTCAGAGCCCATTTTATTCTGGCGTCTTCACAGCCAAACACCTCTCTACAGCACCAAGGGAAGACTGAATAAGCAGTCCCTTGGGCTACCTTTTTTGACTCTACATGGAAGAGACCCTGCAAGGCTGCATCTGGCTGAAAATCACAAGGGGCTGGGAAGTGATACCCTGGAAAGTCAGTGAAAGAGGCCCCACAGTGCCTAGGGCTCCAAAGCCCAGGTAAGGGCTTCGACAGTGCCCGGAACGTGAAGGCACCCTCCAAAGCGGTTTTTATCCCCACTGTCTGCAACTGTAAAGCAGAGTTGGCGATGAGGAGACTAGGTCTGTTCTGACTGGGAAGCTGAGGCCCTGGGAGCAGAGCCATTGTTCTGAGCGTCTTTCACAAAGCCAAACACATCTTGCACCAGGGAAGACTGAATAAGCAGTCCCTTGGGCTAAAAAAACCTTTTTTGACTCTAAGGAAGAGACCCTGCAAGGCTGCATCCTGGCTGAAAATCACAAGGGGGCCTGGAAGTGATACCTAGGAAAGTCAGTGAAAGAGGCCACAGTGCCTAACGCCCAAAAGCCCCGGGTAGGGCTTCGCCCAAGCCAGGAAGCCTCAAGGAACCCTCCACAGAGCTAATTTCCCCCCGATGGTCTGCTCTGTAGCAGAGAGCTCTGGAGACTAGGTCCTGTTTCTGACTGGGAAGCTGAGGCCCTGGGAGGCAGAGCCCATTGTCTCGGGCGTCTTCACAGCCAAACCCTCTTGTCACCAGGGAAGACTGAATAAGCCAGTCCCCTGGGGCTACCTTTTTTGACTCTAAGGAAGAGACCCTGCAAAGGCTGCATCTGGCAGAAAATCACAAGGGCCCTGGGAAGTGATACCTGGAAAGTCAGTGAAAGAGGCCACAGTGCCTAGGCTTCCAAAGCCCGGGTATAGGCTTCGAACAGTGCTCTGGAACGTGAAGGCACCTCGCGCTGTTTATACACGCTTTTTTCCCATGTCTGCTCTATAGCAGAGAGCTCTGGAGACTAGGTCTGTTTTCTGACTGGGAAACTGAGGCCTGGTAGCAGAGCCATTGCTTCTGGCGTCTTACCACAGCCAACAACACCTCTTGCAACGCAGGGAAGACTGAATAAGCAGTCCTTGGGCTACCTTTTTTGACTCTAATAGGAATAGACCCCTGCAAGGCTGCATCTGGCTGAAAATCACAAAGGGGCTGGGAAGTGATACCTGGAAAGTCAGTGAAAGAGGCCACAGTGCCCTAGGCTTCCAAAGTCCCATGTAATGGATCGACAGTGCCCTGGAATCGTGAAGGGACCCTCCACAGCGCTTTTTTCCCCATGTCTGCTCTGTAGCAAGAGAGCCTCTGGTAGACTAGGTCTGTTCTGACTGGGGAAACTGAGGAGGCCCTGGGAGCCATAGCCACATTGTTCTGGCAGTCTTCACAGCCAAACACCTCTGCACCAGGAAGACTGAATAAGCAGTCCCTTGGGCTATCCTTTTTTGACTCTAACGAAGAGACCCTGCAAGGCTGCATCCTGCTCAAATCACAAGGGCTGGGAAGTGATACCTGGAAAGTCAGTGAAAGAGGCCACAGTGCCTAGGCTTCCAGCACCCATGGGTAGGGCTTCCCCAAGGCAGGGAGCCTCAAGGGAACCCTCCTCAAGAGCTATTTCCCCATGTCTGCTCTGTAGCAGAGAGCTCATGGAGCACTAGTTCTGTTCTGACTGGGAAACTGAGGTCCCTGGGAGCAGAGCCCATTGTTCTGGCGTCTTCACAGCCAAACACCCTCTTGCACCACGGGGGAAGACTGAATAAGCAGTCCCTTGGTGCTACCTTTTTTGACTCTAAGGAAGAGACCCTGCAAGGCTGCATCTGGCTGAAAAATCACAAGGGGCTGGGAAGTGATACCTGGAAAAGTCAGTGAAAGTAGGCCACAGTGCCTAGGCCCCATAAGCACCAGGGTAAGGCTAGGACCGCTTCCCCAAGGCAGGGAGCCTCAAGGAACCGTTCCACAGAGCTTTTTCCCCATGTCTGCTCTGTAGCAGAGAGCTCTGGAGACTAGGTCTGTTCTGACTGGGTGAAACTGAAGCCCTGGGGACACAGAGCCATTGTTCTGGCGGGTCTTTCACAGCCAAAACACCTCTTGCACCAGGGAAGACTGAAAGTAAGCAGTCCCTTGGGCTATACCTTTTGATTTGACTCTAAGAGAAGAGACCCTGCAAGGCTGCATCTGGCTGAAAAATGCCACAAGAGGGCCTGGGAAGTGTGATTTTTCCTGGAAAAACTGTCAGTTCTGTGAAAGAGGTGCCACAGTGCCTAGGCTCCAAAGCCCCAGGTAAGGCTTCGACAAGGTGCCCTGAAACGTGAAGGCACCCTCCACAGCGCTTTTTCCCATGTATGACGCTTTTTCTGCAGAGCTCTGCAGCGGCTGAGGGGACTAGGTTGTTCTGAATGGGAAACTTGATTGGCCCTGGGAGCCAGAGTGCCATTGTTCTGGCATCTTCACAGCCCAGCAAACTTCTCTTGTTGCCAGGGAAAAGACTGAATAAGCAGTCACCTTGGGCTCCCTTTTTTGACTCTAAGGAAGAGACCCTGCAAGGCCTGCATCTGCTGAAAATCACAAAGGAGGCTGAGAAGTTGTTCTGGCTTCTTCACAGAAAACACAGTGCACAGAAAGAGGCATTCACAGTGCCTAGGCTCCAAAGCCCAGGTAAGGGCATTCGACAATCAGTGGCCCTGGAGTGAACGTTGAATAGTGCACCCTCCACAGTGCCTTTTTTCCCCAGCACCAGTCTGCTCTGTAAGCAGAGAGCTCTGGAAGACTAGGTCTGTTCTGACTGGGAAACTGAGAGCCCTGGTGGAGCTGAGAGCCATTGATTCTGGCGTCTTTTCTTCACAGCCAAACACCTCTGCGAGTTCACCAGGGAAATTGCACTGAAGACTGCAGTCCCTTGGGCGGCTACCTTTTTTGACTCTAAGGAAGAGACCCTGCAAGGCTGCATCTGGCCTGAAAATCACAAGGGGCTGGGAAGTTGATACCTGGAAAGGTCAGTGAAATGAGGCCACAGTGCCCAGGCCCCACCCCAGCACCCGGGTATTGGCTTCCGAGGTTGCCCTGCAGGTGAGCCTCAACAGCCAAAGCCTTTTCAGAGCTTATTTCCCCATGTCTGCTCTGTAAGCAGAGAGCCTCTGTGGATGACTAGGTGCTGTTCTGGACTGGGAAACTGAGCCCTGGGGAGAAAAGCAGAGCCATTGTTCTGGCGCGTCTTCACATGCCAAACACCTCTTTGCACCAGGAAAGATGCTGAAATAAAGGGAGTCTCCTTGGTCTACCTTTTTTTTTTGACTCTAAGGAAGAGGACACTGCAAGGCTGCATCCCAGCAATCACAAGGGATGGGAATCTTACCTGGGAAAGTCAGTGAAGGAGGCTGGGAGGTGTTACCTGGCTGCAAATCCAGGTAAGGCTTCGCAGCTTTTTTTTTGCTGGCGTAGGAACGACCCCGCAACCCCCCTTGTGAATGCGGCTCCAGGCGTCAACCAGCGCTTTATTCCAGACGTGGAAGGCTCTCGTTAAGCAGAAATGAGTCTAGCATGAGTCCCCTTTGTCTGTTATCCTGATGGGAGAACTAAGGCTGGAGATAGTATAGCCATTTTCTGACATCTAAACAGAGGCACCCTCTTGCCGGGGAAGAGAGTGTGCCCCTACCCCCCCCCCCCCCCCCCCTCCCACCCCCCATCACCCCCTCCCCGAAAACCCCCAAGCCCCCCCCTCCGTCCCCCCCCCACCATGGCTCACCCATTTAATTTGACTTCTAAGGAAAGCTAGAGCCTGTGTGTAGTGGCAAGGCTGCATCCTGGCCCTGAAAAAAAATCACAAGGGGCTGGGAAGTGCAGAGTGTACCTGGAAAGTCAGTGAAAGGTGCCACAGTTCCTAGCGGGCCACAGCACCCGGGTAGGCTTCGACAGATGCCTAAAAGCCTGAAGGAGGAAACCTCCACAGAGCTTTTTTTTTTTTTCCCCATGTCTGCTGCTCTGTAGCAGAAGAGCTCTAGAGACAAGTCCTCTCTGACTGGGAGACTAGGCCCTGTGGCAGAGCTGTTTTCTGACGTTGGAAACACTGAGAGGGAAGACGGAATAGCAGTCCCAGGCCATTGTTTCTGGCTCTAAGGAATCTTCCCAGCAAGGATGCATGAGGCTGAAACAAACCTCTGGGCAAGTGATACCAGGGAAGGACTGGAGTTAAAGGAAGCCACAGTCCCTTGGGCTACCTATTTTTTTTTTTCGACAGTTCCTCGAACCTGAGGAAGGACAGAAACTTTTTTCCTGCAAAGGCTGCACTGTAGCTCGGAGGCTCTGGAAAAATCACCAAGAAGGTACTGGGAACTGAGCCCCTGGGTGAGCAGAGCCATTCTGTGAAGAAAGTCTTCACAGCCATGTGACCCTGAGGCTCCCTGGTGCAAGCCAGGGCAAGGAAAAAAAGGCAAGCGACTTGTTGCCCTTTATTTTGACTCTAATGAAGAGACCCGGCAAGCGCTTCATCTGGCTGGAAAAATCACAGGGAGCTTTTGAAGTGAAACCTGTGAGCTCCTCAGAGCTATCTTTCCGACATGTCTTAGGCTCTGTAAGCAGGAGAGCTTGGAAAGAGCCCTAGGTCTGTTCTGTCACCCCTCCACAGGGAAACTTTTCGAGTGACCTACTGGGAGCCAGGAGCCATTGTGTATATGCTGTTCGGTCTATGGAAACTCAGGCCATGGGACCAACCTCTTCTTTCTGGCACCTTCACAGCCAAACACTGATTGCATACCAGGAGAAGACTGAATCAGCAGACCCTTTCGGGTTACCTGTTTTTTTTGACCTAAAAAGAGTGACAGAGCAAGAGCTTGCATTCTGCTGAATGTATATCAAAAAGTGCTTGGGTATTGTGTATACCTGGAAAAGTCCAGGTGAAATGAGGCCACAGGGGTCCTACAGTGCTAGGCTCCAAAGAAGCATCCATGTTAAGGTTTCGACTGTGGCACAGGAAGGTGATGTCACCCTCCAAGCGTTTTCTTCAGAGCTGTATTATCTCCATGTCTTGCCTCAACAAGCCGAGTAGCACTGGAGACTAGAGTTTCTGTTACTGACTGGGGAACTGGTATGACCCGGGTCTGGGAAGCAGAAGCCATTGTTCTGTGATTCACACAGTGCTAAACACCTCTTGCAACCAGAGGGAAAGGAAGAGTGAATAAGCAGCTCCCATTTGGGCTACCTTTTATTGACTCTAAGGAGGGAAGGACCCTCAGCAAATGCTGGCATCTGGCTTGGAAACTGAGAAAAAATCACAAAGGGCTGGGGAAAGGAAGTGATACCTGTGGAAACAGTGTAGTGTGTGTGAAAGAAAGAGGGCCACAGTGCCGAGGGGGCCAAAACAACCGGGTAAGTGGTAGGGGCTTCCCCCATTGGCAGGAGGCCTCAAGGAGGGGAAACCCTCCTCAGAGCTTTTTTCGCCATGTTTGCTCTTAAGCATATAGGCGCGCCTCTCGTCTCGAAGACTAGGTATGCTCTTCGGACTGGGAAACTGAGAGTGGGGGAGGGCCCTGGGAAGCAGAACCATAGCCCATTGTTGCTGGCGTGTCTTCTTCACAGCCAAACCCCAACATTGCACCAGGGAAGACTGGATAATGCAAGTCCTTGGGCTAACCTTTTTTGACTCTAAGGAAAGATGACCCTGCGAAGCTAGCTGCAGCATGTATGGCTGAAAATCACAAGTGGGCTGAGGTGAAGTGGATACCTGGAAAATCAGTTTGGAACAGGCAAACAAGTTATTATTCCGGAGGCCTAGGCCCCCCCCACCCCCCCCCCCCAGCACTCCCGGGTAGCGCCCCCCCGTCGCTTCCCAAGGCAGGGAAGCCCTCAAGGAAACTAGTCTCAGAAGCTATTTCCCCATGTCTGCTCTTTAGCAGAGAGCTCTGGTAGAGACCAGGTTTTGTTTGACTGGGAAACTGAGGTCCTGTGCAGAGCAGAGCCAATGTTATCTGCGTCTCTTCACCCATCCCCAAACACCTCTTGCACACCAGGGAAGACTGAATAAGCAGTCCCATTGGGGCTATTCCTTTTTTGACTCTAAGGAAGAGAAGACCCTGCAAGGCTGCTGCATCTGGGATGAAAATCACACAGGGGCTGGGAAAGTGATACCTGGAAAGTCAGTGAAAAGAGGCCACAGTCGCCTAGGCTACCAGCAAAGCCCTACGGTAAGGCTTCAGACAAGGCCAGGGAGCCTGAAGGAACTCCTCTAGAACGCAGCGCTTTTTCCCCAATGTCTGCTCTGTAAATAGCAGAGAGGCTCTGGAGACCTAGGTCTGTTCTGACTGGGAAACTGAGTGGCCCTGGAGAATAGCAGAGCCATTGTTCTGGCGTCGTCAACTTCACAGCCAAACACCTCTTGCACCAGGGAAGACAGAATAAGCAGTCCCTTGGGCTAACCCTTTTTTGACTCTAAGGAGAGACCACCTGCAAGAGCTGCATCTGCTGGCTGAAAAACACAAGGGGCTGGGAAGTGGATTACCCTGGAAAGTCAGTGAAAGAGTGTCCACAGTGCCCTAGGCTCCAAAGCCCAGGTTTGTTCGAAGATCAACCGATGCCTGGAACGTGAAGGTCACTTCACAGGGCTTTTTCCCTGGAGCTTGTAGCAGAGAGTCTGGTGATACTGAAAGTTTCTGAGTATGAATCTTGGGACCTGGCACAGAGCCATTTGTTATCTGGGTCTTCAAGCACAACACTCTGGCAAACGGAACACTGAATAACGCAGTCTTTCGGTATCTTTTTTTGCCCTAAGGAAACGACTGCCACGGCTGTTTCAGCGAAAATCACATAGGTCGGAAGTGATACTTTGGAAAGACAGTGAAAGAGACCACCAGTGCTTTGTAAGAAACCAGGGTAGGAGCTACCAAAGGAGGGAGCCAAAGGAACCTTTTCAGAGTATTTCCATGACTGCTCTGAAGCTGAGGCCCCTGGTAGCTAGAGTCTGTTCTGAGTGGGAAATGAAGGCTGGGCTCGAGCCATGTTATGGCGTTTCTTCACAGCCCAAACACCTCTTGCACCCGGGGAGACTAAAATAAGCAAGTTCCCCCTTGGGCTCCCTTTTTTTTAATTCTAAGGAAGAGAGCCTGCCCACGTCTGCCATCGCTGGCCTGAAAATCTACAACGGGCCCTGGGAAGTCTGATACCTCGACGATCAGTGAACGCGGCGCACACGAGCCTCAATGCCCCAGACACTCCGGGGTAGGTTCCCCTTCCCCAACGGCAGGAGGCGAGCCCTCAAGGAAACACTTCCTCAGAAGTTTTATCCCCCATGTCCCCTAGCCTCTGTAAGCTGAAGACAAAACACCTCCTGGAGAAAATAGGTCTTGTTCTGATTGAGGGAAACCTGGAGGTCCTGGGGCTGAAGAGCACACATTTGTTTCTGGCCGTCCTATAACAGCCCAAACACCTCTTGCCAACCAGGGACGACCTTGACTAAAAGCGGTCCCAATTGGGCATCCTCTTTTCTTGACTAGCTATAGGAAAGAGATCCCCTGCAAGGCCTTGGCAACACTTGGCTGAGACAAAAAATCCACAAACGGGTCTCGAGGGGAAGTTTTCGGATTTACCTGGGAAGTCATTGAAAGTGGGCCCCACATGTGCCTAGGGCCTTCCAAAAGTCTCCCACGCCAGCTAGGGCCTTCGACGTGAGGCCCTGGAACGTTGATAGGCAACCCTCCCCCGCCGCTTTTTTTCCACATGTGGTCCCACACTTGCTCTGGTAGCAGAGAGATTCTGGAGGCGAACTAGGTCCCCCTTCCTTATTGGAACTGGCGGAAACTAGTAGCCCCTGGGAGGCAGATCCATTTGTTTTAATCCTTTTGAATCCTACCCACAGCCAAAACTCCCTCTTAGCGCACCAGGAAAATTACTCTGGCAACCAAGCAGTCCCCCTTGGGATAACCCTTGTTTTTTTGACCTCTAATGACAAGAGAGACCCTGCAAAGAGGCTCCATCCTGGCTTGAACAAAAATTCACCAGGGGGCTGGGAAGGTGATACCTGAGAGGAAAGTCACGTGAGAAAAGAAATTTTGCCCCACAATGACCACGCTATCCAAAACCCACAGGTCAAGGCTTCGACCATCCCCCCCTGGGAACGTGAAGGGCTCCCCCTCCACAGCTCTTTTATTCCCCCCCATTGTCTGCTCTGTGTAGAAGAGAGCTATGGAGAAACACCCTAGGTCTGTTTTATACTGGAATGGAAAAACTGAAAGACCCAGGAACAGCAGAGCAAGATTGTTTCTGAGGGGCGGTACCCAGCGCTCAACAGCCAAAACACCATTGGCACCGGGGGAAAACTGAAATAAAACAGTTCACCCCCCCTTGGCATCCCTTTGTTTGACTCTAAGGTGAAGGAACCCAGCACGGCTGCAGTCTGGCTGAAAAATCAACAGGGGACTAGGGAAAGTGAATACCTGAGGAAAGTCCAAGTGAAAAGAGAGGCCAACAGTTTGTCCCCCCCTAGGCTCGCCCCAGCACCCGGTTTTAGGGCCCTTCGAATTGCCCTTGAGATCCCCTGAAAAAGGGAACCACCTCCTCAAGAGATATTTTTCCCCATTGGTTCCCCCTCTGGTCTTTGTTTAAGCAGAGAGATCCTGGAGCGAAGACTATGTCCCCCCTGTTTTGTTTCTGGAATTAGGTGGAAAACCTGACGAGGCCCAGGGAGCAAGGAGCCCATGTTTCTGGCTTGCTCCTTGCACACGACACAACAAAACCTTTCTGCGACCAGGGAAAGGACTGAAATAAGCCAGTCCCTTGGGGATACCTTTATTATTTTAGACTCTGAGAGTAAGAGACCCTCAGCACAAGGCTGCATTCGGGCTTAGACAAATCACAAGGGAGCTGAGGAAGTGATATACCTGGAAAATCCAGTGAACAAAGAGGCCACAAGTTGCCCTAAGACTCACCACAAGGCCCCCAGGTAAGACTTCCAAGGCTGGGCCTTGGAACGTCCAAGGCACCCTCCCACCAGAGCATATCTTTTTACCCCAATGGTCTATATGCTCTCCTGAGTACGCAGAGGAGGCTCTGGAGAAACTAGGTCCCCCTGATTCTTGACTGGGAAACTGAGGCCCTGGGAGCAGAGCCATTGTTCTGGCGTCTTCACAGCCAAACACCCTCTTGCACCAGGGAAGACTGAATAAGCAGTCCCTTGGGCTACCTTTTTTGACTCTAAGGAAGAGACCCTGCAAGGCTGCATCTGGCTGAAAATCACAAGGGGCTGGGAAGTGATACCTGGAAAGTCAGTGAAAGAGGCCACAGTGCCTAGGCTCCCAAAGCCCAGGTAAGGCTTCGACAGTGCCCTGGAACGTGAAGGCACCCTCCACAGCGCTTTTTCCCCCATGTCTGCTCTGTAGCAGAGAGCTCTGGAGACTAGGTCTGTTCTGACTGGGAAACTGAGGCCCTGGGAGCAGAGCCATTGTTCTGGCGTCTTCACAGCCCAAACACCTCTTGCACCAGGGAAGACTGAATAAGCAGTCCCTTGGGCTACCTTTTTTGACTCTAAGGAAGAGACCCTGCAAGGCTGCATCTGGCTGAAAATCACAAGGGGCTGGGAAGTGATACCTGGAAAGTCAGTGAAAGAGGCCACAGTGCCTAGGCTCCAGCAAAGCCCAGGTAGGGCTTCGACAGTGCCCTGGAACCTCAAGGAACCCTCCTCAGAGCTATTTCCCCATGTCTGCTCTGTAGCAGAGAGCTCTGGAGACTAGGTCTGTTCTGACTGGGAAACTGAGGCCCTGGGAGCAGAGCCATTGTTCTGGCGTCTTCACAGCCAAACACCTCTTGCACCAGGGAAGACTGAATAAGCAGTCCCTTGGCTACCTTTTTTTTGACTCTAAGGAAGAGACCCTGCAAGGCTGCATCTGGCTGAAAATCACAAGGGGCTGGGAAGTGATACCTGGAAAGTCAGTGAAAGAGGCCACAGTGCCTAGGCTCCAAAGCCCAGGTAAGGCTTCGACAGTGCCCTGGAACGTGAAGGCACCCTCCACAGCGCTTTTTCCCCCCATGTCTGCTCTGTAGCAGAGAGCTCTGGAGACTAGGTCTGTTCTGACTGGGAAACTGAGGCCCTGGGAGCAGAGCATTTGTTCTGGCGTCTTCACAGCCAAACACCTCTTGCACCAGGGAAGACTGAATAAGCAGTCCCTTGGGCTACCTTTTTTGACTCTAAGGAAGAGACCCTGCAAGGCTGCATCTGGCTGAAAATCACAAGGGGCTGGGAAGTGATACCTGGAAAGTCAGTGAAAGAGGCCACAGTGCCTAGGCTCCAAAGCCCAGGTAAGGGCTTCGACAGTGCCCTGGAACGTGAAGGCACCCTCCACAGAGCTATTTTCCCCATGTCTGCTCTGTAGCAGAGAGCTCTGGAGACTAGGTCTGTTCTGACTGGGAAACTGAGGCCCTGGGAGCAGAGCCATTGTTCTGGCGTCTTCACAGCCAAAACACCTCTTGCACCAGGGAAGACTGAATAAGCAGTCCCTTGGGCTACCTTTTTTTTGACTCTAAGGAAGAGACCCTGCAAGGCTGCATCTGGCTGAAAATCACAAGGGGCTGGGAAGTGATACCTGGAAAGTCAGTGAAAGAGGCCACAGTGCCTAGGCTCCAAAGCCCAGGTAAGGCTTCGACAGTGCCCTGGAACGTGAAGGCACCCTCCTCAGAGCTATTCCCCATGTCTGCTCTGTAGCAGAGAGCTCTGGAGACTAGGTCTGTTCTGACTGGGAAACTGAGGCCCTGGGAGCAGAGCCATTGTTCTGGCGTCTTCACAGCCAAACACCTCTTGCACCAGGGAAGACTGAATAAGCAGTCCCTTGGGCTACCTTTTTTTGACTCTAAGGAAGAGACCCTGCAAGGCTGCATCTGGCTGAAAATCACAAGGGGCTGGGAAGTGATACCTGGAAAGTCAGTGAAAGAGGCCACAGTGCCTAGGCTCCAAAGCCCAGGTAAGGGCTTCGACAGTGCCCTGGAACGTGAAGGCACCCTCCACAGCGCTTTTTTCCCCATGTCTGCTCTGTAGCAGAGAGCTCTGGAGACTAGGTCTGTTCTGACTGGGAAACTGAGGCCCTGGGAGCAGAGCCATTGTTCTGGCGTCTTCACAGCCAAACACCTCTTGCACCAGGGAAGACTGAATAAGCAGTCCCTTGGGCTACCTTTTTTGACTCTAAGGAAGAGACCCCTGCAAGGCTGCATCTGGCTGAAAATCACAAGGGGCTGGGAAGTGATACCTGGAAAGTCAGTGAAAGAGAACCCTCCTCAGAGCTATTTCCCCCATGTCTGCTCTGTAGCAGAGAGCTCTGGAGACTAGGTCTGTTCTGAGACTGGGGAAACTGAGGCCCTGGGAGCAGAGCCATTGTTCTGGCGTCTTCACAGCCAAACACCTCTTGCACCAGGGAAGACTGAATAAGCAGTCCCTTGGGCTACCTTTTTTGACTCTAAGGAAGAGACCCTGCAAGGCTGCATCTGGCTGAAAATCACAAGGGGCTGGGAAGTGATACCTGGAAAGTCAGTGAAAGAGGCCACAGTGCCTAGGCCCACCAAGCCCAGGTAAGGCTTCGACAGTGCCCTGGAA
>JAGTYA010000819.1:0-17398 GCA_024291935.2 Okapia johnstoni | reverse complement strand
TGGGGGCGCCTAGAGGGAGTCCAGCCTACGTTGCAGCGCCAGAGAGAAGGCAGGACGGCTCTCGCGTCGCTGCAGATCCCAAGGGCCCCGTCTCGCAAGGAGGGGGGCCCGGGGGACGCCCTCGCGGTGTGGCGGGAAGCCCCGCTTTCTTGGCAGGTTGGCCCGGGGATCTCGGGGGACACCTGGAGTCGCCCGCAAGGAGTCAAGCCCCGTTCGGAGCCGGAACAGGTGCCGGGGCATGCTCTCCATGCCCTGCAAGGTAAAAGCGCCTCCTCCCTCTATGGGCGTGGCCTCACGGGGGTGTTCTCGACTTGCGGCGGTGCATTCTCGAGTTGCGGCGGGTACCCCGGCCCGTCTCCCCCGTTAGCCCAGCGGGGTCGCCATGCCTCCTTTCGAGCGGACAGGGGCCCGAGCAGCCTCGGGATTCGCCAGGAGGCGCTGCAGCGCCCTGGGTCCGCGTCAGGCATGGAGCTAGGACCCTCGGGGGTCCCCCGGAGGGGGGGAGGGGGGACAGGTATAACTGGCACCTGTGGGGTGGCCTCCAGGGAGTCGAGGGGACTCAGCCTTTCTCTCCGGTCACAGCCAAGGGCAATCGGGCTTTCCCTCGAATGCAGGGGCGAAGGTCCGTGCTGCTTTTCCGCGCGGCGCAGGGGGAAGCGGGGGGTGGCCTCTCTGAATCGGGGGCGTGGCGCCTCGGGGAGCCTCTCTTGTTGCCTCTGAGAAGTCCAGGCCTCCTTTGACATCGCCAGGGGCTGCTGGGCTTCCCCCTCGCCTCACGTCCAGGGAACTGGACTCGCTTGCCGATGGGGGTTCCTCGGGGACCTTTGGTCTTGCGGCCGGAACTGGCCCCTTGGGGCCTCTTCTCGAACCTCAGGAGAGGCGAGAGTCCCGCTCTGGAGGTGCGAGGGAATGTAGGGATTGCGATGGCATTCAGGAAGGGGATTGGACCCCCCTTTCGAGAGGAGGGGCCCGACGGCGACGGGGGGCCCCTCGCGAGCGGCCTCTGGAGACACAGGGTTCCGCTCGCCTGTGGACACGGGTATCCCAGGGAACCTCTGGGGGCGCCTAGAGGGAGTGCAGCCTCCGTTGCAGCGCCACAGAGAAGGCAGGACGGCTCTCGCGTCGCTGCAGATCCCAAGGGCCCCGTCTCGCAAGGAGGGGGGGCCCGGGGGACGCCCTCGCGGGTGTGGGGGGGCGGGAAGCCCCGCTTTCTTGGCAGGTTGGCCCGGGGATCTCGGGGGACACCTGGAGTCGCCCCGCAAGGAGTCAAGCCCCGTTCGGTAGCCGGAACAGGTGCCGGGGCATGCTCTCCATGCCCTGCAAGGGAAAAAGCGCCTCCTCCCCTCTATGGGCGTGGCCTCACGGGGGTGTTTCTCGACTTGCGGCGGGTGCATTCTCGAGTTGCGGCGGGTACCCCGGCCCGTCTCCCCCGTTAGCCCAGCGGGGTCGCCATGCCTCCTTTCGAGCGGACAGGGGCCCGAGCAGCCTCGGGATTCGCCAGGAGGCGCTGCAGCGCCCTGGGTCCGCGTCAGGCATGGAGCTAGGACCCTCGGGGGTCCCCGGAGGGGGGGAGGGGACAGGTATAACTGGCACCTGTGGGGTGGCCTCCAGGGAGTCGAGGGGACTCAGCATTTCTCTCTCCGGTCAGAGAGGAGGGGCCGACGGCGACGGGGGGACCCTCGCGAGCGGCCTCTGGAGACTCAGGGTTCCGCTCGCCTGTGGACACGGGTATCCCAGGGAACCTCTGGGGGCGCCTAGAGGGAGTCCAGCCTCCGTTGCAGCGCCAGAGAGAAGGCAGGACGGCTCTCGCGTCGCTGCAGATCCCAAGGGCCCCGTCTCGCAAGGAGGGGGGCCCGGGGGACGCCCTCGCGGTGTGGCGGGAAGCCCCGCTTTCTTGGCAGGTTGGCCCGGGGATCTCGGGGGACACCTGGAGTCGCCCGCAAGGAGTCAAGCCCCGTTCGGAGCCGGAAACAGGTGCCGGGGCATGCTCTCCATGCCCTGCAAGGGAAAAGCGCGCCTCCTCCCTCTATGGGCGTGGCCTCACGGGGGTGTTCTCGACTTGCGGCGGTGCATTCTCGAGTTGCGGCGGGTACCCCGGCCCGTCTCCCCCGTTAGCCCAGCGGGGTCGCCATGCCTCCTTTCGAGCGGGGACAGGGGCCCGAGCAGCCTCGGGATTCGCCAGGAGGCGCTGCAGCGCCCTGGGTCCGCGTCAGGCATGGAGCTAGGACCCTCGGGGGTCCCCGGAGGGGGGGAGGGGACAGGTATAACTGGCACCTGTGGGGTGGCCTCCAGGGAGTCGAGGGGACTCAGCCTTTCTCTCCGGTCACAGCCAAGGGCAATCGGGCTTCCCCTCGAATGCAGGGGCGAAGGTCGTGCTTTTCCGCGCGGCGCAGGGGGAAGCGGGGGTGGCCTCTCTGAATCGGGGGCGTGGCGCCTCGGGGAGCCTCTCTTGTTGCCTCTGAGAAGTCCAGGCCTCCTTTGACATCGCCAGGGGCTGCTGGGCTTCCCCTCGCCTCACGTCCAGGGAACTGGACTCGCTTGCCGATGGGGGTTCCTCGGGGACCTTTGGTCTTGCGGCCGGAACTGGCCCCTTGGGGCCTCTTCTCGAACCTCAGGAGAGGCGAGAGTCCCGCTCTGGAGGTGCGAGGGAATGTAGGGATTGCGATGGCATTCAGGAAGGGGATTGGACCCCCCTTTCGAGAGGAGGGGCCGACGGCGACGGGGGGCCCCTCGCGAGCGGCCTCTGGAGACTCAGGGTTCCGCTCGCCTGTGGACACGGGTATCCCAGGGAACCTCTGGGGGCGCCTAGAGGGAGTCCAGCCTCCGTTGCAGCGCCAGAGAGAAGGCAGGACGGCTCTCGAGTCGCTGCAGATCCCAAGGGCCCCGTCTCGCAAGGAGGGGGGCCCGGGGGACGCCCTCGCGGTGTGGCGGGAAGCCCCGCTTTCTTGGCAGGTTGGCCCGGGGGATCTCGGGGGACACCTGGAGTCGCCCGCAAGGAGTCAAGCCCCGTTCGGAGCCGGAACAGGTGCCGGGGCATGCTCTCCATGCCCTGCAAGGGAAAAGCGCCTCCTCCCTCTATGGGCGTGGCCTCACGGGGGTGTTCTCGACTTGCGGCGGTGCATTCTCGAGTTGCGGCGGGTACCCCGGCCCGTCTCCCCCGTTAGCCCAGCGGGGTCGCCATGCCTCCTTTCGAGCGGACAGGGGCCCGAGCAGCCTCGGGATTCGCCAGGAGGCGCTGCAGCGCCCTGGGTCCGCGTCAGGCATGGAGCTAGGACCCTCGGGGGTCCCCGGAGGGGGGGAGGGGACAGGTATAACTGGCACCTGTGGGGTGGCCTCCAGGGAGTCGAGGGGACTCAGCCTTTCTCTCCGGTCACAGCCAAGGGCAATCGGGCTTCCCCTCGAATGCAGGGGCGAAGGTCGTGCTTTTCCGCGCGGCGCAGGGGGAAGCGGGGGTGGCCTCTCTGAATCGGGGGCGTGGCGCCTCGGGGAGCCTCTCTTGTTGCCTCTGAGAAGTCCAGGCCTCCTTTGACATCGCCAGGGGCTGCTGGGCTTCCCCTCGCCTCACGTCCAGGGAACTGGACTCGCTTGCCGATGGGGGTTCCTCGGGGACCTTTGGTCTTGCGGCCGGAACTGGCCCCTTGGGGCCTCTTCTCGAACCTCAGGAGAGGCGAGAGTCCCGCTCTGGAGGTGCGAGGGAATGTAGGGATTGCGATGGCATTCAGGAAGGGGATTGGACCCCCCTTTCGAGAGGAGGGGCCGACTCTCCATGCCCTGCAAGGGAAAAAAGCGCCTCCTCCCTCTATGGGCGTGGCCTCACGGGGCTGATCTCGACTTGCGGCGGTGCATTCTCGAGTTGCGGCGGGTACCCCGGCCCGTCTCCCCCGTTAGCCCAGCGGGGTCGCCATGCCTCCTTTCGAGCGGACAGGGGCCCGAGCAGCCTCGGGATTCGCCAGGAGGCGCTGCAGCACCCTGGGTCCGCGTCAGGCATGGAGCTAGGACCCTCGGGGGTCCCCGGAGGGGGGGAGGGGACAGGTATAACTGGCACCTGTGGGGTGGCCTCCAGGGAGTCGAGGGGACTCAGCCTTTCTCTCCGGTCACAGCCAAGGGCAATCGGGCTTCCCCTCGAATGCAGGGGCGAAGGTCGTGCTTTTCCGCGCGGCGCAGGGGGAAGCGGGGGGGGGCCTCTCTGAATCGGGGGGCGTGGCGCCTCGGGGAGCCTCTCTTGTTGCCTCTGAGAAGTCCAGGCCTCCTTTGACATCGCCAGGGGGGCTGGGCTTCCCCTCGCCTCACGTCCAGGGAACTGGACTCGCTTGCCGATGGGGGTTCCTCGGGGACCTTTGGTCTTGGTCTCGGCCGGAACTGGCCCCTTGGGGCCTCTTCTCGAACCTCAGGAGAGGCGAGAGTCCCGCTCTGGAGGTGCGAGGGAATGTAGGGATTGCGATGGCATTCAGGAAGGGGATTGGACCCCCCTTTCGAGAGGAGGGGCCGACGGCGACGGGGGGGGCCCCTCGCGAGCGGCCTCTGGAGACTCAGGGTTCCGCTCGCCTGTGGACACGGGTATCCCAGGGAACCTCTGGGGGGCGCCTAGAAGGAGTCCAGCCTCCGTTGCAGCGCCAGAGAGAGAAGGCAGGACGGCTCTCGTCGCTGCAGCATCCCAAGGGCCCCCGTCTCGCAAGGAGGGGGGGGGCGGGGGGACGCCCTCGCGGTGTGGCGGGAAGCCCCCCGCTTTCTTGGCAGGTTGGCCCGGGGGGGATCTCGGGGGACACCTGGAGTCGCCCGCAAGGAGTCAAGCCCCGTTCGGAGCCGGAAACAGGTGCCGGGGGCATGCTCTCCATGCCCTGCAAGGGAAAAAAAAGCGCCTCCTCCCTCTATGGGCGTGGCCTCACGGGGGTGTTCTCGACTTGCGGCGGTGCATTCTCGAGTTGCGGCGGGTACCCCGGCCCGTCTCCCCCGTTAGCCCAGCGCGGGGTCGCCATGCATGCCTCCTTTCGAGCGGACAGGGGCCCGAGCAGCCTCGGGATTCGCCAGGAGGCGCTGCAGCGCCCTGGGTCCGCGTCAGGCATGGAGCTAGGACCCTCGGGGGTCCCCGGAGGGGGGGGGGGGGGGGACAGGTATAACTGGCACCTGTGGGGTGGCCTCCAGGGAGTCGAGGGGACTCAGCCTTTCTCTCCGGTCACAGCCAAGGGCAATCGGGCTTCCCCTCGAATGCAGGGGCGAAGGTCGTGCTTTTTCGCGCGCGGCGCAGGGGGGGAGCGGGGGTGGCCTCTCTGAATCGGGGGCGTGGCGCCTCGGGGAGCCTCTCTTGTTGCCCTCTGAGAAGTCCAGGCCTCCTTTGACATCGCCAGGGGCTGCTGGGCTTCCCCTCGCCTCACGTCCAGGGAACTGGACTCGCTTGCCGATGGGGGTTCCTCGGGGACCTTTGGTCTTGCGGCCGGAACTGGCCCCTTGGGCCTCTTCTCGAACCTCAGGAGAGGCGAGAGTCCCGCTCTGGAGGTGCGAGGGAATGTGTAGGGATTGCGATGGCATTCAGGAAGGGGATTGGACCCCCCTTTCGAGAGGAGGGGGGACGGCGACGGGGGGGGGGCCGCGCGCGCGGCCTCTGGAGACTCAGGGTTTCCCGCTCCTGTGGACACGGGTATCCCAGGGAACCTCTGGGGGCGCCTAGAGGGAGTCCAGCCTCCGTTGCAGCGCCAGAGAGAAGGCAGGACGGCTCTCGCGTCGCTGCAGATCCCAAGGGCCCCGTCGTCTCGCAAGGAGGGGGGCCCGGGGGACGCCCTCGCGGTGTGGCGGGGGAAGCCCCGCTTTCTTTGGCAGGTTGGCCCGGGGATCTCGGGGGGGGGACACCTGGAGTCGCCCGCAAGGAGTCAAGCCCCGTTCGGAGCCGGAACAGGTGCCGGGGCATGCTCTCCATGCCCTGCAAGGGAAAAAAGCGCCTCCTCCCTCTATGGGCGTGGCCTCACGGGGGTGTTCTCGACTTGCGGCGGTGCATTCTCGAGTTGCGGCGGGTACCCCCGGCCCCCGTCTCCCCCGTTAGCCCAGCGGGGTCGCCATGCCTCCTTTCGAGCGGACAGGGGCCCGAGCAGCCTCGGGATTCGCCAGGAGGCGCTGCAGCGCCCTGGGTCCGCGTCAGGCATGGAGCTAGGACCCTCGGGGGTCCCCGGAGGGGGGGGAGGGGACAGGTATAACTGGCACCTGTGGGGTGGCCTCCAGGGAGTCGAGGGGACTCAGCCTTTCTCTCCGGTCACAGCCAAGGGCAATCGGGCTTCCCCTCGAATGCAGGGGCGAAGGTCGTGCTTTTCCGAGCGGCGCAGGGGTAAGCGGTGGGGGCCTCTCTGAATCGGGGGCGTGGCGCCTCGGGGAGCCTCTCTTGTTGCCTCTGAGAAGTCCAGGCCTCCTTTGACATCGCCAGGGGCTGCTGGGCTTCCCCTCGCCTCACGTCCAGGGAACTGGACTCGCTTGCCGATGGGGGTTCCTCGGGGACCTTTGGTCTTGCGGCCGGAACTGGCCCCTTGGGGCCTCTTCTCGAACCTCAGGAGAGGCGAGAGTCCCGCTCTGGAGGTGCGAGGGAATGTAGGGATTGCGATGGCATTCAGGAAGGGGATTGGACCCCCCTTTCGAGAGGAGGGACGGCGACGGGGGGGCCCCTCGCGAGCGGCCTCTGGAGACTCAGGGTTCCGCTCGCCTGTGGACACGGGTATCCCAGGGAACCTCTGGGGGCGCCTAGAGGGAGTCCAGGCCTCCGTTGCAGCGCCAGAGAGAGAGGCAGGACGGCTCTCGCGTCGCTGCAGATCCCAAGGGCCCCGTCTCGCAAGGAGGGGGGCCCGGGGGACGCCCTCGCGGTGGTGTGGCGGGAAGCCCCGCTTTCTTGGCAGGTTGGCCCGGGGATCTCGGGGGACACCTGGAGTCGCCCGCAAGGAGTCAAGCCCCGTTCGGAGCCGGAACAGGTGCCGGGGCATGCTCTCCATGCCCTGCAAGGGAAAAGCGCCGCCTCCTCCCTCTATGGGCGTGGCCTCACGGGGGTGTTCTCGACTTGCGGCGGTGCATTCTCGAGTTGCGGCGGGTACCCCGGCCCGTCTCCCCCGTTAGCCCAGCGGGGTCGCCATGCCTCCTTTCGAGCGGACAGGGGCCCGAGCAGCCTCGGGGGATTCGCCAGGAGGCGCTGCAGCGCCCTGGGTCCGCGTCAGGCATGGAGCTAGGACCCTCGGGGGTCCCCGGAGGGGGGGAGGGGACAGGTATAACTGGCACCTGTGGGGTGGCCTCCAGGGAGTCGAGGGGACTCAGCCTTTCTCTCCGGTCACAGCCAAGGGCAATCGGGCTTCCCCTCGAATGCAGGGGCGAAGGTCGTGCTTTTTTTCCGCGCGGCGCAGGGGGAAGCGGGGGGGGCCTCTCTCTGAATCGGGGGCGTGGCGCCTCGGGGAGCCTCTCTTGTTGCCTCTGAGAAGTCCAGGCCTCCTTTGACATCGCCAGGGGCTGCTGGGCTTCCCCTCGCCTCACGTCCAGGGAACTGGACTCGCTTGCCGATGGGGGTTCCTCGGGGACCTTTGGTCTTGCGGCCGGAACTGGCCCCTTGGGGCCTCTTCTCGAACCTCAGGAGAGGCGAGAGTCCCGCTCTGGAGGTGCGAGGGAATGTAGGGATTGCGATGGCATTCAGGAAGGGGATTGGACCCCCCCTTCGAGAGGAGGGGGGCCGACGGCGACGGGGGGGGGGCCCTCGCGAGCGGCCTCTGGAGACTCAGGGTTCCGCTCGCCTGTGGACACGGGTATCCCAGGGAACCTCTGGGGGCGCCTAGAGGGAGTCCAGCCTCCGTTGCAGCGCCAGAGAGAAGGCACGGCTCTCGCGTCGCTGCAGATCCCAAGGGCCCCGTCTCGCAAGGAGGGGGGCCCGGGGGACGCCCTCGCGGTGTGGCGGGAAGCCCCGCTTTCTTGGCAGGTTGGCCCGGGGATCTCGGGGGGGGGACCTGGAGTCGCCCGCAAGGAGTCAAGCCCCGTTCGGAGCCGGAACAGGTGCCGGGGCATGCTCTCCATGCCCTGCAAGGGAAAAAAAAAGCTCCTCCCTCTATGGGCGTGGCCTCACGGGGGTGTTCTCGACTTGCGGCGGTGCATTCTCGAGTTGCGGCGGGTACCCCGGCCCGTCTCCCCCGTTAGCCCAGCGGGGTCGCCATGCCTCCTTTCGAGCGGACAGGGGGCCCGAGCAGCCTCGGGATTCGCCAGGAGGCGCTGCAGCGCCCTGGGTCCGCGTCAGGCATGGAGCTAGGACCCTCGGGGGTCCCCGGAGGGGGGGGGGGGACAGGTATAACTGGGCACCTGTGGGGGGCCTCCAGGGAGTCGAGGGGACTCAGCCTTTCTCTCCGGTCACAGCCAAGGGCAATCGGGCTTCCCCTCGAATGCAGGGGCGAAGGTCGTGCTTTTTTCCGCGCGGCGCAGGGGGGGGAAGCGGGGGTGGCCTCTCTGAATCGGGGGCGTGGCGCCTCGGGGAGCCTCTCTTGTTGCCTCTGAGAAGTCCAGGCCTCCTTTGACATCGCCAGGGGCTGCTGGGCTTCCCCTCGCCTCACGTCCAGGGAACTGGACTCGCTTGCCGATGGGGGTTCCTCGGGGACCTTTGGTCTTGCGGCCGGAACTGGCCCCTTGGGGCCTCTTCTCGAACCTCAGGAGAGGCGAGAGTCCCGCTCTGGAGGTGCGAGGGAATGTAGGGATTGCGATGGCATTCAGGAAGGGGATTGGACCCCCCCCCCTCGAGAGGAGGGGCCGACGGCGACGGGGGGGGGCCTCGCGAGCGGCCTCTGGAGACTCAGGGTTCCGCTCGCCTGTGGACACGGGTATCCCAGGGAACCTCTGGGGGCGCCTAGAGGGAGTCCAGCCTCCGTTGCAGCGCCAGAGAGAAGGCAGGGACGGCTCTCGCGTCGCTGCAGATCCCAAGGGCCCCGTCTCGCAAGGAGGGGGGCCCGGGGGACGCCCTCGCGGTGTGGGGGAAGCCCCCGCTTTCTTGGCAGGTTGGCCCGGGGATCTCGGGGGACACCTGGAGTCGCCCGCAAGGAGTCAAGCCCCGTTCGGAGCCGGAACAGGTGCCGGGGCATGCTCTCCATGCCCTGCAAGGGAAAAAGCGCCTCCTCCCCCTCTATGGGCGTGGCCTCACGGGGGTGTTCTCGACTTGCGGGCGGTGCATTCTCGAGTTGCGGCGGGTACCCCGGCCCGTCTCCCCCGTTAGCCCAGCGGGGTCGCCATGCCTCCTTTCGAGCGGACAGGGGCCCGAGCAGCCTCGGGATTCGCCAGGAGGCGCTGCAGCGCCCTGGGTCCGCGTCAGGCATGGAGCTAGGACCCTCGGGGGTCCCCGGAGGGGGGGGGGGGGACAGGTATAACTGGCACCTGTGGGGTGGCCTCCAGGGAGTCGAGGGGACTCAGCCTTTCTCTCTCGGTCACAGCCAAGGGCAATCGGGCGGGCTTCCCCTCGAATGCAGGGGCGAAGGTCGTGCTTTTCCGCGCGGCGCAGGGGGAAGCGGGGGTGGCCTCTCTGAATCGGGGGCGTGGCGCCTCGGGGAGCCTCTCTTGTTGCCTCTGAGAAGTCCAGGCCTCCTTTGACATCGCCAGGGGCTGCTGGGCTTCCCCTCGCCTCACGTCCAGGGAACTGGACTCGCTTGCCGATGGGGGTTCCTCGGGGACCTTTGGTCTTGCGGCCGGAACTGGCCCCTTGGGGCCTCTTCTCGAACCTCAGGAGAGGCGAGAGTCCCGCTCTGGAGGTGCGAGGGAATGTAGGGATTGCGATGGCATTCAGGAAGGGGATTGGACCCCCCTTTCGAGAGGAGGGGCCGACGGCGACGGGGGGGGGGGCCCCTCGCGAGCGGCCTCTGGAGACTCAGGGTTCCGCTCGCCTGTGGACACGGGTATCCCAGGGAACCTCTGGGGGCGCCTAGAGGGAGTCCAGCCTCCGTTGCAGCGCCAGAGAGAAGGCAGGACGGCTCTCGCGTCGCTGCAGATCCCAAGGGCCCCGTCTCGCAAGGAGGGGGGCCCGGGGGGGGACGCCCCTCGCGGTGTGGTGGCGGGGGAAGCCCCGCTTTCTTGGCAGGTTGGCCCGGGGATCTCGGGGGACACCTGGAGTCGCCCGCAAGGAGTCAAGCCCCGTTCGGAGGAGCCGGAACAGGTGCCGGGGCATGCTCTCCATGCCCTGCAAGGGAAAAAAGCGCCTCCTCCCTCTATGGGCGTGGCCTCACGGGGGTGTTCTCGACTTGCGGCGGTGCATTTCGAGTTGCGGCGGGTACCCCGGCCCGTCTCCCCCGTTAGCCCAGCGGGGGGGTCCATGCCTCCTTTCGAGCGGACAGGGGCTCCCCGAGCAGCCTCGGGATTCGCCAGGAGGCGCTGCAGCGCCCTGGGGTCCGCGTCAGGCATGGAGCTAGGACCCTCGGGGGTCCCCGGAGGGGGGGGGGGGGGGGGGGAGGTATAATGGCACCTGTGGGAGCCTCTCGCGGCCCTCATGCCTCGAGGAGCGGGAGGCTCTCCTCCCCGTTTGCCTGCCAGGGTCGTCCAGGCATGGAGCTAGGGGCAGCCAGCTCGGGGGCTGGTGGGCTTCCAGGGGACAGGGGGAGCTAGGACCTCTCGCAGCCGCCAGGGGGGGGGGGCGATGCTGTATAAGGGCACCTGTGGGGGTCCCCTCCAGGGAGTCGGGGCGAGGGGACTCAGCCTTTCTCTCTCCGTCATCACAGCCAAGGGCAATCGGGCTTCCCCTCGAATGCAGGGGCGAAGGTCGTGCTTTTTTTCTCGCCGCGCGGGGGCAAAGGGGGGGGGTGGCCTCTCTGAATCGGGGGGGCGTGGCGCCTCGGGCGCCTCGGGGGGAGCTCTCTCTTGTTGCCTCTGAGAAGTCCAGGCCTCCTTTGACATCGCCAGGGGCTGCTGGGCTTCCCCTCGCCCCACACGTCCAGGGAACTGGACTCGCTTGCCGATGGGGGTTCCTCGGGGGGACCTTTGGTCTTGCGGCCGGAACTGGCCCCTTGGGGCCTCTTCTCGAACCTCAGGAGAGGCGAGAGAGTCCCCCGCTCTGGAGGAGGTGCGAGGGAATGTGTAGGGATTGCGATGGCATTCAGGAAGGGGATTGGACCCCCCCCTTCGAGAGGAGGGGGCGACGGCGACGACGGGGGGGCCCCTCGCGAGCGGCCTCTGGAGACTCAGGGTTCCGCTCGCCTGTGGACACGGGTATCCCAGGGAACCTCTGGGGGCGCGCCTAGAGGGAGTCCAGCCTCCGTTGCAGCGCCAGAGAGAAGGCAGGACGGCTCTCGCGTCGCTGCAGCAGATCCCAAGGGCCCCCGTCTCGCAAGGAGGGGGGGCCCGGGGGGGGACGCCCTCGCGGGTGGTGGCGGGAAGCCCCGCTTTCTTGGCAGGTTGGCCCGGGGATCTCGGGGGGACACACTGGAGTCGCCCGCAAGGAGGAGTCAAGCCCCGTTCGGAGCCGGAACAGGTGCCGGGGGGGCATGCTCTCCATGCCCTGCAAGGGAAAAGCGCCTCCTCCCTCTATGGGCGTGGCCTCACGGGGGTGTTCTCTCGACTTGCGGCGGTGGCAGGGGCGAAGGTCGTGCTTTTTTTCCGCGCGGCGCAGGGGGAAGCGGGGGTGGGCCTCTCTGAATCGGGGGCGTGGCGCCTCGGGGAGCCTCTCTTGTTGCCTCTGAGAAGTCCAGGCCTCCTTTGACATCGCCAGGGGCTGCTGGGCTTCCCCTCGCCTCACGTCCAGGGAACTGGACTCGCTTGCCGATGGGGGTTCCTCGGGGACCTTTGGTCTTGCGGCCGGAACTGGCCCCTTGGGGCCTCTTCTCGAACCTCCGGAGAGGCGAGAGTCCCGCTCTGGAGGTGCGAGGGAATGTAGGGATTGCGATGGCATTCAGGAAGGGGATTGGACCCCCCTTTTCGAGAGGAGGGGCCGACGGCGACGGGGGGCCCCTCGCGAGCGGCCTCTGGAGACTCAGGGTTCCGCTCGCCTGTGGACACGGGTATCCCAGGGAACCTCTGGGGGCGCCTAGAGGGAGTCCAGCCTCCGTTGCAGCGCCAGAGAGAAGGCAGGACGGCTCTCGCGTCGCTGCAGATCCCAAGGGCCCCCGTCTCGCAAGGAGGGGGGCCCGGGGGACGCCCTCGCGGTGTGGCGGGAAGCCCCGCTTTTCTTGGCAGGTTGGCCCGGGGATCTCGGGGGACACCTGGAGTCGCCCGCAAGGAGTCAAGCCCCGTTCGGAGCCGGAACAGGTGCCGGGGCATGCTCTCCATGCCCTGCAAGGGAAAAAGCGCCTCCTCCCTCTATGGGCGTGGCCTCACGGGGGTGTGTTCTCGACTTGCGGCGGTGCATTCTCGAGTTGCGGCGGGTACCCCGGCCCGTCTCCCCCGTTAGCCCAGCGGGGTCGCCATGCCTCCTTTCGAGCGGACAGGGGCCCGAGCAGCCTCGGGATTCGCCAGGAGGCGCTGCAGCGCCCTGGGTCCGCGTCAGGCATGGAGCTAGGACCCTCGGGGGTCCCCGGAGGGGGGGAGGGGACAGGTATAACTGGCACCTGTGGGGTGGCCTCCAGGGAGTCGAGGGGACTCAGCCTTTCTCTCCGGTCACAGCCAAGGGCAATCGGGCTTCCCCTCGAATGCAGGGGCGAAGGTCGTGCTTTTTCCGCGCGGGCGCAGGGGGAAGCGGGGGTGGCCTCTCTCTGAATCGGGGGGGCGTGGCGCCTCGGGGAGCCTCTCTTGTTGCCTCTGAGAAGTCCAGGCCTCCTTTGACATCGCCAGGGGCTGCTGGGCTTCCCCTCGCCTCACGTCCAGGGAACTGGACTCGCTTGCCGATGGGGGTTCCTCGGGGACCTTTGGTCTTGCGGCCGGAACTGGCCCCTTGGGGCCTCTTCTCGAACCTCAGGAGAGGCGAGAGTCCCGCTCTGGAGGTGCGAGGGAAATGTAGGGATTGCGATGGCATTCAGGAAGGGGATTGGACCCCCCTTTCGAGAGGAGGGGCCGACGGCGACGGGGGGGGCCCTCGCGAGCGGCCTCTGGAGACTCAGGGTTCCGCTCGCCTGTGGACACGGGTATCCCCAGGGAACCTCTGGGGGCGCCTAGAGGGAGTCCAGCCTCCGTTGCAGCGCCAGAGAGAGGCAGGGCAGGACGGCTCTCGCGTCGCTGCAGATCCCAAGGGCCCCGTCTCGCAAGGAGGGGGGCCCGGGGGGACGCCCTCCTCGCGGTGTGTGGCGGGAAGCCCCGCTTTCTTGGCAGGTTGGCCCGGGGATCTCGGGGGACACCTGGAGTCGCCCGCAAAGGAGTCAAGCCCCGTTCGGAGCCGGAACAGGTGCCGGGGCATGCTCTCCATGCCCTGCAAGGGAAAAGCGCCTCCTCCCTCTATGGGCGTGGCCTCACGGGGGTGTTCTCGACTTGCGGCGGTGCATTCTCGAGTTGCGGCGGGTACCCCGGGCCCGTCTCCCCCGTTAGCCCAGCGGGGTCGCCATGCCTCCTTTCGAGCGGACAGGGGCCCGAGCAGCCTCGGGATTCGCCAGGAGACGCTGCAGCGCCCTGGGTCCGCGTCAGGCATGGAGCTAGGACCCTCGGGGGTCCCCCGGAGTGGGGGAGGGGACAGGTATAACTGGCACCTGTGGGGTGGCCTCCAGGGAGTCGAGGGGACTCAGCCTTTCTCTCCGGTCACAGCCAAGGGCAATCGGGCTTCCCCTCGAATGCAGGGGCGAAGGTCGTGCTTTTCCGCGCGGCGCAGGGGGAAGCGGGGGTGGCCTCTCTGAATCGGGGGCGTGGCGCCTCGGGGAGCCTCTCTTGTTGCCTCTGAGAAGTCCAGGCCTCCTTTGACATCGCCAGGGGCTGCTGGGCTTCCCCTCGCCTCACGTCCAGGGAACTGGACTCGCTTGCCGATGGGGGTTCCTCGGGGACCTTTGGTCTTGCGGCCGGAACTGGCCCCTTGGGGCCTCTTCTCGAACCTCAGGAGAGGCGAGAGTCCCGCTCTGGAGGTGCGAGGGAATGTAGGGATTGCGATGGCATTCAGGAAGGGGATTGGACCCCCCTTTCGAGAGGAGGGGCCGACGGCGACGGGGGGCCCCCTCGCGAGCGGCCTCTGGAGACTCAGGGTTCCGCTCGCCTGTGGACACGGGTATCCCAGGGAACCTCTGGGGGCGCCTAGAGGGAGTCCAGCCTCCGTTGCAGCGCCAGAGAGAAGGCAGGACGGCTCTCGCGTCGCTGCAGATCCCAAGGGCCCCGTCTCGCAAGGAGGGGGGCCCGGGGGACGCCCTCGCGGTGTGGCGGGAAGCCCCGCTTTCTTGGCAGGTTGGCCCGGGGATCTCGGGGGGACACCTGGAGTCGCCCGCAAGGAGTCAAGCCCCGTTCGGCGCCGGAACAGGTGCCGGGGCATGCTCTCCATGCCCTGCAAGGGAAAAGCGCCTCCTCCCTCTATGGGCGTGGCCTCACGGGGGTGTTCTCGACTTGCGGCGGTGCATTCTCGAGTTGCGGCGGGTACCCCGGCCCGTCTCCCCCGTTAGCCCAGCGGGGTCGCCATGCCTCCTTTCGAGCGGACAGGGGCCCGAGCAGCCTCGGGATTCGCCAGGAGGCGCTGCAGCGCCCTGGGTCCGCGTCAGGCATGGAGCTAGGACCCTCGGGGGTCCCCGGAGGGGGGGAGGGGGACAGGTATAACTGGCACCTGTGGGGTGGCCTCCAGGGAGTCGAGGGGTGACTCAGCCTTTCTCTCCGGTCACAGCCAAGGGCAATCGGGCTTCCCCCTCGAATGCAGGGGCGAAGGTCGTGCTTTTCCGCGCGGCGGCGCAGGGGGAAGCGGGGGTGGCCTCTCTGAATCGGGGGCGTGGCGCCTCGGGGAGCCTCTCTTGTTGCCTCTGAGAAGTCCAGGCCTCCTTTGACATCGCCAGGGGCTGCTGGGCTTCCCCCTCGCCTCACGTCCAGGGAACTGGACTCGCTTGCGATGGGGTTTCCTCGGGGACCTTTGGTCTTGCGGCCGGAACTGGCCCCCTTGGGGGACTCTTCTCGAACCTCAGGAGAGGGAGAGAGTCCCGCTCTGGAGGAGGGTGGGAATGAGGGAATGTAGGGATTGCGATGGCATTCAGGAAGGGGATTGGACGGGACCCCTTTCGAGAGGAGGGGGTCGACGGCACGCGGGGGGCCCCGGCGAGTAAGCCTCTGGAGACTCAGGGTTCCAGCCGCTCGCGTCCAGACCTGTGGTCCAGGGTATCCCAGGGAACCTCTGGGGGCGCCTAGGGGAGTCCAGCCTCCGTTGCAGCGCCAGAGAGAAGGGGGAGGACGGCTCTCGCGTCGCTGCAGATCCCAAGGGCCCCGTCCCTCGCAAGGAGGGGGGCCCGGTGGGACGCCCTCGCGGTGTGGTGTCTGCGGGAAGCCCCCGCTTTCTTGGCAGGTTGGCCCGGGGATCTCGGGGGTACCTGGGTCGCCCGCAAGGAGTCAAGCCCCGGGAGCCGGAACAGGTGGGGCGGGGGTGGCGCCATCTCCATGTGCAAGGGAAAAGCGGCTCTCCTCCCTCTTATGGCGCCCGGTGATTCTCGATTGTGGGGTGTTCCAGGGAGTTCGAGCGGGATTCAGCCCTTTTTTCTCCGGTCACAGCCTTGAAGGGCAGGGGGCTCCCCTGGGGGTCAGGGAGCGAAGGTCGTGCTTTTCCGGCGCGGGGCGTTGGGCACTCGTGGGGTGGGTGTTCCCTCACGCTTGGCGAATCGGGGGCGTGGCGCCTGAATGGGAGCCTCTCTTGTTCCCTCTGAGAAAGTCCAGGCCTCCTTTTGACATCGCCATGGGTGCTGGGGTTCCCCTTGCCTTCACGTCCAGGGAACTGTCTCGCTTGCCGATGGGGGTTCCTGGGGGGGACCTTTGGTCTTCTTGGGGGGGAACTGGCCATCTTGGGGCCTCTTCTCGAACCTCAGGAGAGGCGAAGAGTCCCCGCTCTGGAGGTGCGAGGGAATGTAGGGATTGCGATGGCATTCTGGAAGGGGATTGGACCCCCCTTCGAGAGGAGGGGCCGATCGGCGACGGGGGGGGGGGGGGGGGGAGGGCTCGCGAGCGAAGCGGCCTCTGGAGACTCAGGGTTCCGCTCGCTGTTGGACGGGTAATCCCAGGAAACCTCTGGGGGCGCTAAGGGAGTCCCAGGAGGAGTTGCAGCGCCAGAGAGAGAAGGCAGGACGGCTCTCGAGTCGCTGCATGATCCCAAGGCAGTCTCGCAAGGAGGGGGGCCCCGGGGGACGCCCTCGGGTGTGGCGGGAAGCCCCGCCTTTCTTGGGCAGGTTGGGTGGGGATTCAAATCGGGGGACACCTGGAGTCGCCCGCAAGGAGTCAGCCCCGTTCGGAGCGAGTAACAGGTGGCCGGGGGCATGCTCTCCATGCCCTGCAAGGGAAAAGCGCCTCTCCTCCCTCTATGCGTGGCGCCTCAAAGGGGTGTTCTCGACGTGCGGCGGTGCATTCTCGAGTTGCGGCGGGTACCCGGCCCGTCGCCCCCGTTAGCCCAGCGGGCGTCGCCATGCCTCCTTTCGAGCGGACAGGGGCGAGCAGCTGGGATTTTCCAGGAGGAGGCGCTGCAGCGCCCTGGGTCCGCTGTCAGGATGGAGCTAGGACCCTCGGGGGTCCTCCCCGGGGGGAGGGGACTATAAATGGCACCTGTATTGGTGGCCTCCAGGGAGTCGAGGGACTCAGCCTTTCGTCTCCGGTCACAGCCGGGGGCAATCGGGCTTCCCCTCGAATGCAGGGGCGAAGGTCGTGTTTTTTCCGCGCGGCAGGGGGAACGAGCGTGTGAGCACCTCTCTGAATCGGGGGCGTGGCGCCTCGGGGAGCCTCTCTTGTTGCCTCTGAGAAGTCCCAGGCCTCCTTTGACATCGCCAGGGGCTGCTGGCTTTCCCTCGCCTCACGTCCAGGGAACTGGACTCGCTTGCCGATGGGGGTTCCTCGGGGACCTTTGGTCCTTGCGGCGGCCGGAACTGGCCCCGTTGGGGCCTCTTCTCGAACCTCAGGAGAGCGAGAGTCCCGCTCTGAGGTGCGAGGGAATTGTAGGGGATTGCGATGGCATTTCAGGAAAGGGGGGATTGGGACCCCCCTTTTGAGAGGAGGGGCCGACGGACGAGTGGGGGGCCTCCTCGCGAGCGGCCTCTTGGAGATCAGGGTTTCCGCCGTCGCCGATTGGACACGGGTATCCCAGGGAACCTCTGGGGGCCGGGTAAACTAGAGGGAGCCTAGAGGGAGGTCCCGTTTGCAGCGCCAGAGAGAAGGCAGGACGGCTCTCGCGTCGCTGCAGATCCAAAAGGGCCCGTCTCGCAAGGAGGGGGGCCGGGGACGCCCTCGCGGGTTTTGGGCGGCTGGGGAAGCCCCGCTTTCTTGGCAGTTGGGCCCGGGGATCTGGGGGGACACCTGGAGTCGCCCGCAAGGAGTCAAGCCCCGTTCGGAGCCGGAAACAGGGGCGGGGGGC
>JAGTYA010000818.1:0-17407 GCA_024291935.2 Okapia johnstoni | reverse complement strand
TTACAAACCTCCATCCATAGTTCTTCAGGAAATTTATCAGATCTAATCCTTTGAATCTATTTGTTACTTACACTGCATAATCATAAGGGATTTGACTGAAGTCATACCTGAATGGCCTAGTCGTTTTCCCTACTTTCTTCAATTTAATTCTGAATTTGGCAATAAAGAGTTCATGATCTGAGCCACAGTCAGCTCCTGGACTTCTTGGTGCCTGTATAGAGCTTCCCCATCTTTGGCTGCAAAGAATATAATCTGCCTGATTTTGGTATTGACCATCTGGTGATGTCCATGTGTGGAGACTTCTCATGTGCTTTCGGAAGAGGATGTTTGCTACGACCAGTGCATTCTCTTGGCAGAACTGTTAGCCTTTGCCCTGCTTCATTTTGTGCTCCAATGCCCAAACTTGCTAGTTACTCCCTTTATCTCATCTTCTTACCTATGCATTCCAGTCCCCTATGATGAAAAGGTCCAAGGATAAACCTCTCGCAAGGAGGCGGGCCCAGGGGACACCCTTTCGGTGTGGCGGGAAGCCCCGCATTCTTGGCAGGTTGGCCCGGGGATCTCGGGGGACACCTGGAGTCGCCCGCAAGGAGTCAAGCCCCGTTCTGAGCCGGGACAGGTGTCGTGGCATGCTCTCCATGCCCTGCAAGGGAAAAGGGCCTCCTCCCTCAATGGGCGTGGCCTCACGGTGGTTTTCTCGACTTGCGGTGGTGCATTCTCGAATTGCGGCGGGTACCCCGGCCCGTCTCCCCCGTTAGCCCAGCGGGGTCTTCATGCCTCCTTTCCAGTGGAGAGGTGCGGGAGCAGCCTCGGGATTCGCCAGGAGGCGCTGCTGTGCCCTGGGTCCGCGTCAAGCATGGAGCTAGGACCCTCGGGGGTCCCCGCGGGGGGGAGGGGACAGGTATGACTGGCCCCTGTGGGGTGGCCCCCAGGGAGTCGAGGGGACTCAGCCTTTCTCTCGGGTCACAGCCAGGGGAAATCAGGCTTCATCTCGAATGCAGGGGTGAAGGTCGTGCTTTTCCGCACGGTGCAGCGGGAAGCGGGGGTGGCCTCTCTGAATCGGGGGCGTGGCGCCTCCGGGAGCCTCTTTTGTTGCCTCTGGGAAGTCCAGGCCTCCTTTGACATCGCCAAGGGCTGCTGGGCTTCCCCTCGCCTCGCGTCCAGGGAATTGGACTCGCTTGCCGACGGGGGTTCCTCGGGGACCTTTGGTCTTGCAGCCGGAACTGGCCCCTTGGGGCCTCTTCTCGAACCTCAGGAGAGGCGACAGTCTCGCTCTGGAGGTGCGAGGGAATGTAGGGATTGCGGTGGCATTCAGGAAGGGGATACGACCCCCCTTTCGAGAGGAGGGGGCGACGTCGTCGGGGGGCCCCTCGCGAGCTGCATCTGGAGACTCAGGTTTCCGCTCGCCTGGGGACACGGGTATCTCATGGAACCTCTGGGGGCGCCTAGAAGGAGTCCAGCCTCTGTTGCAGCGCCAGAGAGAAGGCAGGACGGCTCTCGAGTCGCTGTCGATCCCAAGGGCCCCGTCTCACAAGGACGGGGGCCCGGTGGACACCCTCGCGGTGTGGCGGGAAGCCCCGCCTTCTTTGCAGGTTGGCCCGTGGATCTCGGGGGTTACCTGGAGTCGCCCGCAAGGAGTCAAGCCCCGTTCTGAGCCGGGACAGGTGCCGGGGCATGCTCTCCATGCCCTGCAAGGGAAAAGCGGCTCCCACCCCGGCCCCCGGGAAGTCCTAGCCTATGTCGGCCGCCGCCCACTGGCCCCGGCCCCGCCTAGCCCCTGTCTTACTCGTTCCCCCGGCCACTAGCCCAGCCTAGCCTCTGTCAGCCACCACCCCCGGCCCCAGGCCCCGCCTAGGCCCTGTCGGCCGCCGCCCGAGGCCCCGCCTAGCCCATGTAGGCCGCCGCCCTCGGCCCGACCTAGCCGCTGTCGGCCGCCGCCCCTGGCCCCCGGCCCCTGGTCCCTGGCCCCCGGTTTCCGCCTAGCAACTGTCGGCCATCACCCCTGGCCCCTGGCCCCTGGCCCCTGGTTCCAGGCCCCCGGTCCCGCCTAGCGCCTGTCGGCCGCCGACTCCAGTCCCCGGGCCCCAGCGCGGCCTAGCCCCTGTTGGCCCACGACCCCGGCCGCCGGCCCGGCCTCGCCCCTGTTGGCCCACGCCTCCGGCCCCTGGCCCGACCTAGCCCCTGTCGGCTGCCGCCCCTGGCCCCCTGCCCGGCCTAGCCTCTGTAGGACCGCCGCCCCCGGCCCCCGGCCCGGCCTAGTCTCTGTCGGCCGCCGCCCCCGGCCACCGGGCCCCGGCCAGACCTAGGCCCTGTGGGCCGCCGCCCCATGCCCCCGGCCCAGCCTAGCCACTTTCGGCCGCCACCCCTGGGCCCCGGCCCCGCCTGGCCCCTGTCGGCCCCCGCCCCAGGCCCCTGGCACGGCCTCGGCCCTGTTGGGCGCCGACCCCAAACCCAGGCCCCACCTAGCCCCTGTCGGCCTCCGGCCCCAGCCCGGCCTAGCCCCTGTCGGCCCCCCCCCCCAGGCCCCCGGCACTGCCTAGGCCCTGTTGGTCACCACCCCCGGCCCCGCCTTGCCCCTGTCGGCCGCCGCCCCCCGGCCCTGCCTAGCCCCTGTCGGCCGCCGCCCCCAGACCCGCCTAGCACATGTCGGGCGTCGCCCCCGGCCCAGACTAGCCCCTGTCCGCCCCCGACCCTGGACCCTGGCCCCTGGCCCCCGGGTCCCGCCTAGGCCCTGTCGGCCGCTGCCCCCGGCCCCGCTTAGCCCCTGTCGGCCGCCGCACCCGGCCCCCGCCTAGCCCGTCAGCCGTGGCCCCTGGCCCCCGGTCCCGCCTTGCAACTGTCGGCCGCCGCCTCCGTTCCCCGGGCCCCGGCGCGGCCTAGCCCCAGTTGGCCCACGCCCCCGGCCTCCGGCCCCTCCTAGTCCCTGTCGTACGCGGCCCCCGGCCACGGCCCGGCCTAACATCTGTCGGACGCCGCCCCCGGTCCCCGGCCCCTGGCCCGGCCTAGCCCCTGTCGGCCACCGCCCACGGCCCCACGTAGCCCCTGTCAGCCGTCGCCCCTGGCCCCCAGTACTGCCTAGCACTTGTCGGGCGCCTCCCCCGACCCGGCTTAGCCCCTGTCCACCGCCGCGCCTGGCCCCTGGCCCCTGGCCCCCGGTCCCGCGTAGCACCTGTCGGCCATCGCCCCTGGCCCCTGGCCCCTGGCCCCCGGTCCCGCCTAGGCCCTGTCGGCCGTCGCCCCAGGCCCCGCCTAGCCCATGTAGGCCGCCGCACCCGGCCCGACCTAGCCGCTGTCGGCCGCCGCCCCTGGCCCCCGGCCCCTGGTCCCTGGCCCCCGGTTCCGCCTAGCACCTGTCGGCCATCACCCCTGGCCCCTGGCTCCTGGCCCCTGGTCCCAGGACCCAGGTCCCGCCTAGCCCCTGTCGTACGCGGCCCCCGGCCCCCGACCCGGCCTAGCAACTGTCGGCCATCACCCCTGGCCCCTGGCCCCTGGCCCCTGGTCCCAGGCCCTCGGTCCCGCCTAGCACCTGTCGGCCGCCGCCTACGGTCCCCGGGCCCCAGCGCGGCCTAGCCCCTGTTGGCCCACGCCCCCGGCCGCCGGCCCGGCCTCGCCCCTGTTGGCCCACGTCCCCGGCCCCCGGCCCGGCCTAGCCTCTGTAGACCGCCGCCCCCGGCCCCCGGCCCGGCCTAGCCCCTGTCGGGAACCGCCCCTGGCGCGACCTAGCCCCTGTCGGCAGCCGCCCCCGGCCCCCGGCCCGACCTAGCCCCTGTCGGCTGCCGCCCCCGGCCCCCGGCCCGGCCTAGCCCCTGTCGGGCACCGCCCCTGGCGCGACCTAGCCCCTGTCGGCTGCCGCCCCCGGCCCCCGGCCCGGCCTAGCCTCTGTAGGCCGCCGCCCCCGGCCCCCAGCCCCGCCTAGCCCTTGTCGTACGCGGCCCCCGGCCACCAGTCCAGCCTAACCTCTGTCAGCCACCGCCCCTGGCCCACGGGCCGGCCTACGCCCTGTCGGCCACCGCCCCCGGAACCGGGCCCCACCTAGCCCCTGTTGTACGCGGCCCCCGGCCCCCTGCCCGGACTAGCCTCTGTCAGGTGCCGCCCCCGGCCACCGGGCCCCGGCCAGGCCTTGGCCCTGTGGGCCGCCGCCCCAGGCCCCCGGCCCAGCCTAGCCACTTTCGGCCACCACCCCTGGACCCCGGCCCAGCCTAGCCCCTGTCGGGCGCCGCCCCGGCCCCAGGCCCCGCCTAGCCCCTATCGGATGCCGCGCCCGGCCCCGCCTAGCCCCTGTCATCCGTCGCCCCTCGCCCCCGGTCCCGCCTAGCACCTGTTGGCCGTCACCCCTGGCCCCTGGCCCCTGGCCCGGCCTAGCCTCTGTCGGCCGCCGCCCCCGGCCCCCGGCCCGGCCTAGCCTCTGTCGGGTGCCGCCCCCGGCCCCCGGCCTGGCCTAGCCTCTGTCGGCTGCCGCCCCCGGCCCCCGGGTCCCGCCTAGAACCTGTCGGCCGTCACCCATGGCCCCTGGCCCCTGGCCCGTCCTAGCCTCTGTCGGGCACCGCCCCCAGCCCCAGACCCCACTTAGCCACGGTCGGCCTCCGGGCCCAGCCCGGCCTAGTCCCTGTCGGCCCCGCCCCAGGCCCCCAGCACAGCCTAGGCCCTGTTGGTCACCGCCCCCGGCCCCACCTAGCACCTGTTGGGCGCCGCCCCCGGCCCGGACTAGCCCCTGTCCACCGCCGCCCCTGGCCACTGGCCCCTGGCCCCCGGTCCCGCCTTGGCCCTGTCGGCCACCGCCCCCCCGCCCCGCCTAGCCCCTGTCGGCTGCCGCCCCCGGCCCCGCCTAGCACGTCAGCCATCGCCCCTGACCCCCGGTAACGCCTAGCAACTGTCGGCCGCCGCCTCCGGTCCCCGGGCCCCGGCGCGGCCTAGCCGCAGTTGGCCCACGCCTCCGGCAGCCGGCCTGGCCTAGCCCCTGTCGGCCGCCGCCCCCCCGGCCCCTTGCCCGGCCTAGCCTCTGTAGACCGCTGCCCCCTGGCCCCGGCCCGGCCTAGCCCCTGTCGTAGGCGGCCCCCGGCCACCGGCCCGGCCTAGTCTCTCTCGGCCAACGCCTCCGGCCCCCGGCCCGGCCTAGGCCCTGTCGGCCGCCGCCCTCGGCCCCCGGCCCCGCCTAGCCCCTGTCGTACGCGGCCCCCGGCCACCGGCCCGGCCTAGCCTCTGTACGCCAACGCCCCCGTCCCCCGGCCCGGGCATAGGCTCTGTCGGTCACCGCCCCCGGCACCCGGCCCCGCCTTGCCCCTGTCGTACGCGGACCCCGGCCCCCGGCCCAGCCTAGCCTCTGTCGGCCGCCGCCCCCGGCCCCCAGCCCCGCCTAGCCCCTGTCATACGCGGCCCCCGGCCCCCGGCCCCGCCTAGAGTCTGTCGGCCGGTGCCCCCGGCCACCGGGCCCCGGCCAGGCCTAGGCCCTGTAGCCTGCCGCCCCAGGCCCCCGGCCCAGCCAAGCCACTTTCGGCCGCCACCCCTGCGCCCCGGACCCGCCTAGCCCCTGTCGGCCCCTGCCCCAGGCCACTGGCACTGCCTAGGCACTGTTGGGCGCCGCCCCAAACCCAGGCCCAGCCTAGCCCCTGTCAGCCTCCGGCCCCAGCCCGGCCTAGCCCCTGTCGGCCGCCGCCACCGGACCCCTGCCCGGCCTAGACTCTGTAGACCGCCGCCGTGGCCCCCGTCCCCGGCCCCGGGCCTGGCCTAGCCCCTGTCGGCCGCCGCCCCCCCTGACCCGCCTAGCACCTGTCGGGCGCCACCCCCCGGCCCCCGAACCGGCCTAGCCTCTGTCGACCGACGCCCCCGGCCTCCGGCCCGGCCTAGGTCCTGTTGGGCGCCGCCCCCGGCCCCAGGCCCCGCGTAGCCCCTCTCGGCCTCCGGCCCTAGCCCGGCCTAGCCCCTGTCGGCCCCGACCCTGGCCCCCGGCACTGCCTAGGTCCTGTCGGCCGCCGCCCCTGGCCCCCGGCCCCCGGCCTGGCATAGCCTCTATCGGCTGCCGCCCCAGACCCCCGGCCCGGACTAGCCTATTTCGGGTGCTGCCCCCGGACACCAGGCCAGCCTAGCCTCTGTCGCCCAACGCCCCCGGCCACTGCCCACGGCCCCCGGCCCATCCTAGCCTATGTCTGACGCCACCCTCGGACCCCTGCCCCGCCTAGCCCCTGTCGTAAGCAGCCCCCAGCCCCCGGGCCTGGCCTAGCCTCTGTCGGGTGCCGCCCTCGGCCCCCGGCCCGGCCTAGGCCCTATCCCCCGCCGCCCCCGGCACCCGGCCCCGCCTAGCCCCTGTCGTACGCGGTCCCGGGCCCCTGGTCCGGCCAAACCTCTGTCGGCCGCCGCCCCCCGGCCCCCAGCCCGTCCTAGGCCCTGTCGGCCGCCACCCCCCGGGCCCCGGCCCCGCCTAGCGCCTGTCGTACGCGGCCCCCGGCCCCCGGCCCGGCCTAGCCCCTGTCAGATGCCGCGCCCGGCCCCGCCTAGCCCCTGTCGTACGCGGCCCCCGGCCTCCGGCCCGGCTTAGCCCCTGTCGTGGGCCGCCCCCAGCCCCGCCTAGCCCCTGTCGGATGCCGCCCCCGGCGCAGCCTAGCCCCTGTCATCCGTCGCCCCTGGCCCCCCTGTCATCCGTCCCCCTGCCTAGCCCGCCTACCCTGTCGGTTGTCACCCCTGGCCCCTGGCCCCTGGCACGGACTAGCCTCTGTTGGGCACGCCCCCCTCCGGCCCCCGGCCCGGCCTAGCCTCTGTCGGGCCGCCGCCCCCGGCCCCCGGCCCGGCCTAGCCTCTGTCGGCCGCCGCCCCCGGCCCCCGGCCCGGCCTATCCCCTGTCGCACGCAGGCCCCGGCCCTCGGCCCGGCCTAGGCTCTGTTGGGCGCCTCCCCCGGCCCCTGGCCCGGCCTAGGCCCTGTCGGCGGCCGCCCCCCCCGGCCCCCGGCCCCGCGTAGCCCCTGTCGTAGGCGGCCCCCGGCCCCTGGCCAAGCGTAGCCTCTGTCGGCCCCCGCCCCCAGCCACCGTGCCCCAGCCAGTCCTAGTCCCTGTCGGGGCCGCCGCCCCCGACCACCGGCCCGGCCTAGCCTCTGTCGGGTGCTGCCCCAGGGCCCCGGGCCGTCGTAGCCTCTGTTGGCTGCCGCCCCCGGCCCCCGGTCCCGCCCTAGCACCTGTCGGCCGTCACCCCTGGCCCCTGGCCCCTGGCCCGGCCTAGCCTCTGTCCGGCGCCGCCCCCCGGCCCCAGGCCCCACCTAGCCCCTGTTGGCCTCCGGCCCCAGCCCGGCCTAGCCCCTGTCGGCCCCGCCTCAGGGCCCCGGCACTGCCTAGGCCCTGTCGGTCACCGCCCCCGGGCCCCGCCTAGCCCCTGTCGGCCGCTGCACCCGGCACCGCCTAGCCCCTGTCGGGCACCACCCCCGCAACCCGCCTAGCACCTGTCGGGCGCCACCCCCCGGCCCGGACTAGACCCTGTCTCTCGCCTCCCCTGAACCCTGGCCACTGGCTCCCGGTCCCGCCTAGGCCCTGTCGGCCGCCGCCCCCGGCCCCGCCTAGCCCCTCTCGGCCTCCGCCCCCGGCCACGCCTAGCCCCTGTAAGCCGTCGCTCCTGGCCCCCGGTCCCGCCTAGCACCTGTTGGCCGTCACCCCTGGCCCCTGGCCCCTGGCCCGGCCTAGCCTCTGTCGGCCGCCGCCCCCAGCCCCCGGCCCGGCCTAGCCTCTGTCGGGTGCCGCCCTCGGCCCCCAGCCCGGCCTAGCCTCTGTCGGGTGCTGCCCCCGGCCCCCGGGCCGGCCTAGCCTCTATCGGTCACCGCCCCCAGCCACCGCCCCCGTCCCCCGGCCCGTCCTAGCCTATGTTGGCCGCCGCCCTCGGCCCCCGGCCCCGCCTAGCCTCTGTCGTACGCGGCCCCCGGCACCCGGCCCGGCCTAGTATCTGTCGGCTGCAGCCCCCCGGCCCCCGTCCCGGCCTTGGTCCTGTCGTACGCGGCCCCCGGCCCCCGGCCCGGCGTAGCCTCTGTCGGCCAACGCTCCCGGCCCCCGGCCCCACCTAGCCCCTGTTGGCCACCGCCCCCGGCCCCACCTAGCCCCTGTCAGCCGTCGCCCCTGGCCCCCAGTCCCGCCTAGCGCCTGTCGGGCGCCGTCCCGGGCCGGCTTCTCCCCTGTCCACGGCCACCCCTGGACCCTGGCCCCTGGCCCCCGGTCCCTGGCCCCCGGTGCCACCTAGCACCTGTCGGCCATCACCCCTGGCCTGGCCACCGGCCCGCGGTCCCCGCCTATCTCCTGTCGGCTGCAGCCTACGGTCCCCGTGCCCCAGCGCGGCCTAGCCCCTGTTGGCCCCCGCCCCCAGGCTCCCGGCCCGGCCTAGCCTCTGTAGGCCACAGCCCCCGGCCCCCGGCCCGGCCTAGCCCCTGTTCGGGCACCGCCCCCGGCCCGACCTAGCCACTGTCGGCCGCCGCCCCAGGCCCCCGGACCAGCCTAGCCACTTTCGTCCACCACCCCTGGGGCCTGGCCACACCTAGCCCCTGTCGGCCGCCGCCCCCCGGCCCACGGCCCGGCATAGCCTCTCTCGGCTGCCGCCCCCGGCCCCCGGCCCGGCCTAGCCTCTCTCGGCTGCCGCCCCCGGCCCCCGGCCCGGCCTAGCCTCTGTCGGCCGCCGCCCCCGGCCCCCCAGCCCCGCCTAGCCCCTGTCGTACGCGGCCCCCGGCCACCAGTCCAGCCTAACCTCTCTCAGCCACCGCCCCTGGCCCACGGGCCGGCCTACGCCCTGTTGGCCACCGCCCCCCGGCACCGGGCCCCACCTAGCCCCTGTTGTACGCTGCCCCCGGCCCCCTGCCCGGACTAGCCTCTGTCAGGTGCCGCCCCCGGCCACCGGGCCCTGGCCAGGCCTTGGCCCTGTGGGCCGCCGCCCCAGGCCCCCGGCCCAGGCCTAGCCAATTTCGGCCACCACCCCTGGACCCCGGCCCAGCCTAGCCCCTGTCGGGCGCCACCCCGGCCCCAGGCCCCACCTAGCCCCTGTTGGCCTCTGGCCCCAGCCCGGCCTAGCCCCTGTCGGCCCCGCCCCAGGGCCCCGGCACTGCCTAGGCCCTGTCGGACACCGCCCCCGGCCCCGCCTAGCCCCTGTCGGCCACTGCCCCCGGCACCGCCTAGCCCCTGTCGGGCGCCGCCCCCCGCACCAGCCTAGCACCTGTCGCGCGCCACCCCCGGCCCCGCCTAGCCCCTGTCGTACGCGGCCCCCGGGCCCCTGGCCCGGCCAAAACCTCTGTCGGCCGCCGCCCCCGGCCCCCAGCCCGGCCTAGGCCCTTTCGGCTGCCAACCCCGGGCCCCGGCCCCGGCCCCGCCGTACGCGGTCCCTGTCGGCCACCCCTGCCCCCGGACCCACCTAGCCCCTGTCAGCCGTCGCCTCTGGCCCCCGGCCCCGCCTAGCCCCTGTCGTACGCGGCCCCCGGCCTCCGGCCCGGCCTAGCCCCTGTCGTGGGCCGCCCCCAGCCCCGCCTAGCCCCTGTCGGATGCCGCGCCCGGCCCCGCCTATTCCCTGTCGGCCGCCGCCTCCGTCGCAGCCTAGCCTAGCCCTGTCATCCGTCGCCCCTGGCCCCCGGTCCCGCCTAGCACCTGTCGGTTGTCACCCCTGGCCCCTGGCCTCTGGCACGGACTAGCCTCTGTTGGGCGCCGCCCCCGGCCCCCCGGCCCGGCCTAGCCTCTGTCGACCGCCGCCCCCGGCCCCCGGCCCGGCCTAGCCTCTGTCGGCCGCCGCCCCCGGCCCCCGGCCCGGCCTATCCCCTGTCGCACGCAGGCCCCGGCCCTCGGCCCGGCCTAGGCTCTGTTGGGCGCCTCCCCCGGCCCCTGGCCCGGCCTAGGCCCTGTTGGCGGCCGCCCCCCCGCCCCCGGCCCCGCGTAGCCCCTGTCGTAGGCGACCCCTGGCCCCTGGCCAAGCGTAGCCTCTGTCGGCCCCCGCCCCCGGCCACCGTGCCCCAGCCAGTCCTAGTCCCTGTCAGCCGCCGCCGCCGGCCACCGGCCCGGCCTAGCCTCTGTCGGGTGCTGCCCCAGGGCCCCGCGCCGTCGTAGCCTCTGTTGGCTGCCGCCCCCGGCCCCCGGTCCCGCCTAGCACCTGTCGGCCGTCACCCCTGGCCCCTGGCCCCTGGCCCGGCCTAGCCTCTGTCGGGCGTCGCCCCCGGCCCCAGGCCCCACCTAGCCCCTGTCGGCCTCCGGCCCCAGCCAGGCCTAGCCCCTGTCGGCCCCGCCTCAGGGCCCCGGCACTGCCTAGGCCCTGTCGGTCAACGCCCCCGGCCCCCGCCTAGCCCCTGTCGGGCGCCGCCCCCAGACCCGCCTAGCACCTGTCGGGCGCCACCCCCGGCCCGGACTAGACCCTGTCTCTCGCCTCCCCTGAACCCTGGCCCCTGGCTACCGGTCCCGCCTAGTCCCTATCGGCCGCCGCCCCCGGCCCCACATAGCCCCTGTCGGCCGCCGCCCCCGGCCACGCCTAGCCCCTGTAAGCCGTCGCCCCTGGCCCCCCCCGGCCTAGCACCTGTTGGCCGTCACCCCTGGCCCCTGGCCCCTGGCCCGGCCTAGCCTCTCTCGGCCGTCGACCCAGCCCCCGGCCCGGCCTAGCCTCTGTCGGCCGCCGCCCCCAGCCCCCGGCCCGGCCTAGCCTCTGTCGGGTGCCACCCCGGCCCCCGGCCTGGCCTAGCCTCTGTCGGGTGCTGCCCCGGGCCCCCGGGCCGGCCTAGCCTCTATCGGTCACCACCCCCAGCCACCGCCCCCGTCCCCCGGCCCGTCCTAGCCTATGTCGGCCGCCGCCCTCGGCCACCGGCCCCGCCTAGCCTCTGTCGTACGCGGCCCCCAGCACCCGGCCCGGCCTAGTATCTGTCGGCTGCAGCCCCCGGTCCCCGTCCCGGCCTTGGCCCTGTCGTACGCGGCCCCCGGCCCCCGGCCCGGCCTAGCCTCTGTCGGCCGACGCTCCCGGCCCCCGGCCCCACCTAGCCCCTGTCGTACACGGCCCCCGGCCCCCTGCCCGGACTAGCCACTGTCAGGTGCCGCCCCCGGCCCACCGGGCCCCGGCCGGGCCATGGCCCTGTGGGCCACCGCCCCAGGCCCCTGGCCCAGCCTAGCCCCTGTCGGCCCCCGCCCCAGGCCCACGGCACGGCCTAGGCCCTGTCGGGCGCCGCCCCCGGCCCCAGGCCCCGCCTAGCCCATGTCGGCCTCTGGCCCCAGCCCGGCCTAGCCCGTGTTGGCCCCGTCCCAGGGCCCCGGCACTGCCTAGCCCCTGTCGTACACGGCCCCCGGCCCCTGGCCCGGCCTAGCCCCTGTCGTACACGGCCCCCGGCCCCACCTAGCCCCTGTCAGCCGTCGCCCCCTGGCCCCCAGTCCCGCCTAGGCCCTGTCGGGCGCCGCCCCCCCGCACCCGCCTAGCACCTGTCGGGCGCCACCCCCGGCCCGTACTAGACCCTGTCTCTCGCCTCCCCTGAACCCTGGCCCCTGGCTCCCGGTCCCGCCTAGGCCCTGTCGGCCGCCGCCCCCGGCCCCCGCATAGCCCCTGTCTGCCACCGCCCCCGGCCACGCCTAGCTCCTGTAAGCCGTCGCCCCTGGCCCCCGGTCCCGCCTAGCACCTGTTGGCCGTCACCCCTGGCCCCTGGCCCCTGGCCCAGCCTAGCCTCTGTCGGCCGCCGCTCCCGGCCCCCGGCCCGGCCTAGCCTCTGTCGGCCGCCGCCCCCGGCCCCCGGCCCGGCCTAGCCCCTGTCTGCCTCCGGCCACAGCCCGGCCTAGCCCCTGTCGGCCCCGCCCCAGGGCCCCGGCACTGCCTAGGCCCTGTCGGACACCGCCCCCGCGCCCCGCCTAGCCTCTGTCGGCGGCCGCTCCCGGCCCCCGGCCCGGCCTATCCTCTCGTCGGCCGCCGCCCCCGGCCCCCGGCCCGGCCTAGCCCCTGTCTGCCTCCGGCCACAGCCCCCGGCCTAGCCCCTGTCGGCCCCGCCCCAGGGCCCCGGCACTGCCTAGGCCCTGTCGGGACACCGCCCCCCGGCCCCGCCTAGCCCCTGTCGGGCGCCGGCCCCGGACCCGCCTAGCACCTGTCGGGCGCCACCCCCGGCCCGGACTAGCCCCTGTCTGCCGCCGACCCTGGACCCTGGCCCCTGGCTCCCGGTCCCCGCCTAGGCCCTGTCGGCTGGCGCCCCGGCCCCGCCCTAGCCCCTGTCAGTCACTGCCCCCGGCCACGCCTAGCCCTTGTAAGCCGTCGCCCCTGGCCCCCGGTCCCGCCTAGCACCTGTTGGCCGTCACCCCCTGGCCCCTGGCCCCGGGCCCGTCCTAAGCCTCTGTCGGCTGCCGCCCCCGGCCCCCGGCCCGGCCTAGCCTCTGTCGGCCGTTGCCCCCAGCCCCCGGCCCGGCCTCGCCTCTGTCGGCTGCCGCCCCCGGCCCCCGGCCCGACGTAGCCTCTGTGTCTGGTGCTGCCCCCGGCCCACGGGCCGGCCTAGCCTCTATCGGTCACCGCCCCCGGCCACCGCCCCAGTTCCCCGGCCCGTCGTAACCCCCTGTCGGCCGCCGCCCTCTGCCCCCGGCCCCGCCTAGCCTCTGTCGTACACGGCCCCCGGCACCCGGCCCGGCCTAGTATCTGTCGGCCGCCGCCACCGGCCCCCGGCCCGGCCTTGGCCTGTTGGCCGGCGCCCCCAGCTCCCGGCCCCCGCCTAGCCCCTGTCGTACGCGGCCCCCCGGCCCCCGGCCCGGCCTAGCCTCTGTCGGCCGACGCTCCCGGCCCCCGGCCCCACCTAGCCCCTGTCGTACCGGCCACCAGCCCCTGGCCCGGCCTAGCCCCTGTTGGCCACCTCCCCCGGCCCCACCTAGCCCCTGTCAGCCGTCGGCCCTGGCCCCCAGTCCCGCCTACCACCTGTCGGGCGCCGCCCCCGTGCCGGCTCAGTCCCTGTCCACCGCCGCCCCTGGACCCTGGCCCCTGGCCCCCGGTCCCACCTAGCACCCTGTCGGCCATCACCGCTGGCCCTGGCCCACCGGCCCCCGGTTCCGCCTATCTCCTGTCGGCCGCAGCCTCCGGTCCCCGGGCCGCGGCGCGGCCTAGGCCCTGTTGGCCCCGCCCCCGGCCCCCGGCCCAGCCTAGCCCCTGTCGGCCGCCGCCCCCGGCCCCATGCCCGGCCTACACTCTGTAGGCCGCCGCCCCCGGCCCCCGGCCCAGCCTAGCCCCTGTCGGGCACCGCCCCCGGCCCGACCTAGCCCCTGGTGGCCGCCGCCCCTGGGCCCCTGGCCCATGGTCCGTGGACACCAGTCCCGCCTAGCACCTGTCGGCAATCACACCTGGACCCTGGCCACTGGCCCCCGGGTCCCGCCTAGCTCCTGTCAGCCGCCGCCTCCGGCCCTCAGGCCCTGGCGCAGCCTAGCCCCTGTCGGCCGCCACCCCCAGCCCCCGGCCCGGCCTAGCCTCTGTCTGCCGATGCCCCCGGCCCCCGGCCCGGCCTAGCCTTTGTCGGCCGCAGCCCCTGGCCCCCCGGCCCAGCCTAGGACCTGTCGGGAAAACGCCCCCGGCCCCAGGCCCCGCCCTAGCCCCTGTCAGCCTCCAGCCCCAGCCAGGCCTAGCCCCTGTCGGCCCCGCCCCAGTCCCCCGGCACTGCCTAGGCCCTGTGGGCTTGCCGCCCCCCAGGCCCCGGCCCCAGCCTAGCCACTTTCGGCCGCTACCCCTGGGCCCCAGCCCCACCTAGCCCCTGTCGGCCGCTGTCCCCGGCCTCCGGCCCGTCATAGCCTCTCTCGGCTGCCGCCCCCGGCCCCCGGCCCGGCCTAGCCTCTGTCGGGTGCTGCCCCTGACCCACATGCTGGCCTAGCCTCTGTCGGCCGCCACCCCCCAGCCCCGCCTAGCCCCTGTCGGCCACCGCCCCCGGACCCACCTAGCACCTGTCGGGCTCCGCCCCCGGCCCCGACTAGCCCCTGTCCGCCGCCGCCCCTGGCCCCTGGCCCCTGGCCCCCGGTCCCGCCTAGGCCCTGTCGGCCCGCCGCCACCGGCCCTGCCTAGCCCCCGGTCGGCCGCCACCCCCGGCCCCGCCTAGCCCCTGTTAGCCGTTGCCCCTGGACCCCGGCCCCCGCCTAGCCCCTGTCGGCCGCCGCCCCTGGCCCCTGACCTCTGGTCCCTGGCCCCCGTTCCTGCCTATCACCTGTCGGCCATCACCCCTGGCCCCTGGCCACTGGCCCCCCGGTCCCACCTAGCTCCTGTCGGCCGCCGCCTCCGGCCCCCTGTCCGTGGCGCAGCCCAGCCCCTGTCGGCCGCCGCCCCCAGCCCCCGGCCCCGCCTAGCCTCTGTCGGCCACCGCCCCCCAGCCCCTGGCCCGGCCTAGGCCCTGTCGGAAACCGCCCCCCCGGCATCCGGCCCTGCCTAGCCCCTGTCGAACGCGGCCCCCCGGCCCCGGGGACCGGCCTAGGCTCTGTCGGCCGCCGCCCCCGCCCCCACCGGGCCCCGGCCAGGCCTAGGCCCTGTGGGCTGCCGCCCTGGGCCCCCGGCCCAGCCTAGCCATTTTCGGCCACCACCCCTGGGCCCCGGCCCCCGCCTAGCCGCTGTCGTCCCCCACCCCAGGCCCCCGGCACTGCCTAGGCCCTGTCGGGCGCCGCCCCCGGCCCCAGGCCCCTGCCTAGCCCCTGTCGGCCTCCGTTCCCAGCCGGCATAGCCCCTTTCGGCCCCGCCCCAGGCCCCCGGCCCCGCCTAGCCCCTGTCGGCCGCCGCCCCCAGCCCCGCCTAGCCCCCTATACGCCGCCCCCCCTGGCCCCTGGCCCCTGTCCCCAGGTCCCGCCTAGGGCCTGTCATCCGCCGCCCCTGGCCCCATCTAGCCCCTGTCGGCCGCCGCCCCCGGCCCCACCTAGCCCCTATCAGCCATCGCCCCTGGTCCCCGTCCCGCCTAGCACCTGTCGGCCATCACCCCTGGCCCCCTGGCCACCGGCCCCCGGTACCGCCTAGCTCCTGTCGCCCCGCCGCCTCCTGTCCCTGGGCCCCGGTGCGGCCTAGCCCATGTTGGCCCCCGCCCCCGGCCCCCGGCCCGGCCTAGCCCATGCCGGCCCCCGCCCCCGGCCCCCTGCCCGGCCTAGCCTCTGTAGGCCGCCGCCCCCGGCCCCCGGCCCGGCTTAGCCCCTGTCGGGCACCGCCCCCGGCTCGACCTGAATCCACAATAACTTTCGTGAAGAAGGAACATCACATCTGGAAATTCCACAACAGAATGATAATTTTAACTTCCTGACTGGTGATTATAAAATTTGTACCTGAGAGTTCATAAATATGCTCTATTCCCCAGAAAGTTTAATTAAATTCACAGACTAAGTTTATGGATAAGAAAGGTGATACAGTCTCTTCCTTGATTTTCCTTGTTTATGTGTGTGTGACTACCACAAATAGCACCACAAATACCGTACCTACCCCTCTCCTTTAGCCCCCGGCCCCCACGGCGTCCCAACACTTGGGCCCCCGCCGCCCCCATCCCAACTCTTGAGCCCCCGCGGCCCCAGCCCCAGCCCCACCCACACCCCCACTCCCAGCCCCAGCCCCCGCCCCAGCCCCAGCCCCATCCTTGCAGGCGCGCGCACACGCACGCACACACACACAGACCCCGCCGCCGAGACAGGTCAAGAGCTGGAAACCCACAGGTAAGGCCCATGAAGAAAGAGGGAGGGAGAGACAGCACGAGGACCACCCAGGCTTCCCAAGCCCCAGCCTTCACACCCTCCCGCCTCCATTCTGGGTATCCACCCGACCCCCAGTCGACCCGACCCCACCCTCGCCCACCAACACACTCACTCACACACTCACCCTCTGGCCTGGGGGCGGGTCTGGGTCTCGCCTCAGGTAGCCAAGCTGAAGGGGACCTTTGCGACCTTGGCTGCGAGGAAGTCTTGGGTTCCCCATTGGTGACTGCCAGCCCCAGGGCACTGCGTCCAGCCGGGGCCCGCCCGGCCCAGGGCTGACGCCCCCTCCCTCGGGGAAGCTGCTGCTTCCGCACGGCCTCTCTCTGACGGGTGTCACGGTCTGTGCCAGTGTGTCTGTCTCGGACCGCATGCCATCCTCTCTGCCCTGTGTGCCTCCCGTTTTCCGTCTCTCTGTCAGTCGCTCTGGGTCTCCCTCTCTCGGTCTCTCCCCACCCCGTGTGTGCCTGTGCGTGTTTGGGTGTGCGCTCGCGCCTGGCTGGCTGTCTGCATCTCCGTCTCGCTGTCTTTCTGTCTCTGTCTCTTGCTGTCCCTCTCTCTCTCTGTCTCTGTCTCTGCTGACCGCCGGCCTCCCGTCCCTTCCTCTGGCCCCGGCCTCTGACAGGTGCTATGGCTCTGGCTCTGGCTGAGGAGCTTGCGCCGGCCGGCTATCCCACTGGGCGTGGGCGCGTGCGAGTGTCTGTGTGTCTGTCCGTGTGCCTGCCCCGGCGCTCGTCGGCTCTCTCAGGGAGGTCCTGTGCTTGGCGGGCGGCGGGGGGAAAAGGGGGGGCGCCCGGGAGGGCCGAAGGGGCGGGGCCGACGCCTCACCCCTGGCGGTGCCCAATGCTGGAGCCGGGAGTCAAGCTAGCTCTGGCAGAAGGACGCAAACGGCCACGGGTGGCCTTTGCAAGCAGTTGCTGGGCCGCCCCGCCTTTAGGGCTCCCCGGGCGAAACATGCCGGTTTGGGCCCCTGGGCCCGGGCTCCAGGTGGACGCCCAGGGTGTTTTGCCCGTAGGAGCCGAGCACGCTGCAGACGGGCCTAGGCTCGGGAGGTCTCTCCTGCAGAGCAAACGTGAGGGAAAAGCCGTGTACAGCTGGCTTCGAAGTTCCCCGGGAGTGTGGGAGCCCGCCCTGGGCGCGGGGCCCCAGGGGCCATTGCCACTGCCAGATGACCTCCCAGCCAGCGCTTCCCAGCTTGGGGGTGACCCTCAGACCGCAGGCGGCTGGGGACGCTATCGTCCTTGGAGGCAGGATAGGCAGCCCCAGAGAGTGGGTTTTCAGGCCTCTAGCGCGCAGCCAGCGTGTAGCTAGCTCCTCAGACGCCAGACCTCCGGGCCTGCCTGCTCCCAGGGCCTCAATTCCGGAGTCGGGGCCCTGTGTCCGCCTGCGGTCTGGGAGCCTTGCAGACACATTCCTAGGTCGGCGCGGCCCTGCCCGTGGGGAAGGAGGCTGCGGGAGTGCATCTGAGAGGGCCGGGTGCCACGCTGGGGTCACCTGGCCGAGGGCACCCGGCCCCTCCCACGGGCTCCCGGCGAAGTGGTGGCGGGCCCGCCCCTGGCGTGCCAAAGGCCGCAGCGGGGAGCAGAGCTAGCTCTGGCAGAAGGAAGCAAAGAGCCATGGGAGGCCTTTGCAAGCAGTTGCTGGGCCGCCCCGCCTTTAGGGCTCCCCGGGCGAAACACGCCAGTGTGGGCCCCTGGGCCCGAGCTCCAGGTGGGCGCCCAGGGTGTTCTGCCCCGCAGGAGCCGAGCACGGTGCAGACGGGCCTTGGCTCGGG